>VDFB02230069.1:0-11923 GCA_007258455.2 Sequoia sempervirens
AGCTAATAAAGGCACTAATTAGTCTTGATCAAGACAAAAGCTTAAACACATTCCTTGGGTGTGATCTTGTAATGAAAGATCCAACACAAAATTTCTTGTTAAAATAAAATTATAGAATAAAAATATATACTATCTTATTGACTTGAATAATTAGGAGTTGGATGCCAACTAACTCTCTATATCAAATGCATTGATGGAAGCAGAAAAAATTGAGAAGATGAACATTATTCCATCCACTCCAGAAGAAGGAGAGGAATTCCTAGCAAAATTAGAATCTCTGCATAAAACCCTTTCCAGGGCAAAAGGATTTTGGGATGATGGAAATCCAACTTGGGAAGTGATTCTCAAGGAGTTACAAGGTGCCCCCAATTCCTAATTTGAAGTTTTTATCTTTCCTCGGTCCTTTGTCCTTGATGTCAAAGGGGGAGAAGAGGAGAATAGTATGTATAAAGTATGTTATGTTTTGGTCCTGTATATATGTTAGGGGGAGTTGAGCACAATAATTTGTTTTGAAGCAAGTCTCATGTGTCTACACTGATCTAGTATTTTGATCTAGAAATCCTCTCAGTAAAAGGAAATTCAATGAGTTTTTGATATATTGCTTAGGAGTGTCGGTTACAGTTATAAACAAGTTTTCAGCAAGGTTGGGTGATTCGGTTGAGTTGTTCAAGTGATAAAGAAGTTTTTTCATTCTTTTTGGCCAATAGGGGATACATGGTTACATATTATCTTAAAGCATTTATTTATTGGAGGTCAAAATTAGCCTGAAATCTATGTTTGGTATGGATTTTATTTGAATGGCAGAATTACCCGATTTTAAGCCAGAATAATAGGCACTTTTGGGTTAATAATACATTCAATTGGGCCAAACACAGGCCAGATAAACTATGAAGCTTATATATAGCAAGTGATAGGATGACATGGGTTAAGTAGATGAGAGGAATGGTAGTGAGGTGAATGCGACCAGGTATGTGATAGTGTAAAGGTTTTAACAGTATTGTATTCCTATGATCAAAGCAAAAGTTTTGATATTCCAGAGCCTAATGGAAACTAATCTCTGCACATTGAAGGTGTATTTACTTAGTTCTTCAATTGGCAGTGAGCCATACCTTTTTGTATCTTGGCAATAATCCATTTCTTTCAAGGATAGTGCATCCTGGTAGTGATCCATATAATATCTTATAGCTAGTTATAATATATTGTGAGCTAATCCTCACCATGGTTTTTCCCTTTTTGGGTTTTCCACGTAAAAATCTTGGTGTCAATGTTTTATGATCTATTTTATGTTTTGGCTTACTCTTGCAGGTAGATGTGGATTAATAATTGGATGGTTAGTAATTAATTGTGTTAGCAGAATATTGATTCACCCCCCTCTTAGTATTCAGTGTTTTCAACAGTTCCATCCAATATGCTCTACTATCCATGTTGATTAGAAAAGAAGACTAGGATGCTATATTAAGGGCTACTAGTTCATTGATAACAACCCTCCTTATAATATTGTACCTAGTTGGTATGGCCCCTCCTCTTAATCTCGCTACCTCTAAAATCCTTCACATCATTTCAAATCATAGATTCTACAAAAGATCTCTTTTGTATAAATTTATTTAGGAAGACTCCCACTCAAGTGATTACTCTATTAATTATGGCTACAACTTGATTGATCCTAGATTCAACCTATCCTATTGGATGAATGTATGGAAGCACAAATAATCAGTTTCTTTTGGTGGATAGTTTGTCATAGAAGAATCTTGACTATTGGCAATCTTCAAAATATATGTTTCTAGATGGAAAACAGATGCTCATTAGGTGAACACAATGAAGAAAACATAGATCATCTTCTTATTCATTGCATTTTTTCTTTGAATAACTGATAAATTATCCTCAAAAAAATTATATTATATGGGTATAGCAAGACAATCTTAGAAGTATTACTGATAGCTGGAAGCCCCCCTTCTTCCACTCCCTAATCAAAGAATTATAGTGGCATGCTTTCTTGCATGTTGGTTGGAGCTTATGGAAAGAATGTAACAACAATATTTTTAGAAACCGACACATACCTTGGGAGGTTCTAGTTGATTTTATTTTTCACAAAATTATTGAAAATATTAAGGTGGCTAATCTCTAGAATCCTAAACATAACCCTTAGATCTAAAAAATTGGCTAAAGTTGACCTCTCCAAATTGGTCTTTCACAAGACTACAACCTGGTCCCCCCAAATTCTAGATTGCACAAACTCAAACTTGATGGATCTATTAAAGGAAATTTGGGTTAAGCAGGTAGGGTGGCCTTTTAAGAGATGACAAGGGTCAATTGATCTATGCCTATGCTATGAATTTGGGATTCCAATCTTGCAAATTTTCCAAAGCTACCTCTACTCACCATGGTATTCTATTAGACATCAATAAGGTAATCAAAAAGTTAATTATTGAGGGAGATTCCAAAAATATTATAGATATTTTAAGTTCCAAAGCTAAACCTTGTTGGTCTTACAAATAAATTATTGGGGAGGATAAATTAAACCTTAACAACTTACAAGATATTAAAATCCAACACACTTTTAGAAAAGGTAATGGGGTGACTAATCTATTAGCCAACCTCAACTCCCAAATTAAAGGCATCATGATCTAGTATGATACCTCCTCTCTTCTATAACATATAGAAACCTAATTTAAAAATGAGTTACAAGACATTGGTGGCCTAAAGCTACTCGTTGATCTACAGTTGTCTATAGCTCTTTCATTGTGTTTGATGTTTGTTGTTGATTCTTCCTAGTCCTATTTTTGTTTTTTAGTTTTAGTTTATACTCACTCCTAATGAAACTTGTCATGTTCACCTCTATGGTTGTTTTTTAAATGGATCTAGGCAATTTCCTGTGTTTATCTTAATAAAAAATATATGTGGTATTAAGTATAATAAAAAACATGAATTCATTTCAATCACTAAATAAAGAAGGAACAAACAAATTCCCTTGTAGTCCATGTTGTAAATAATATTGATTGGTAACCTCATCCAAAAGATAATATTTACTATCTATGTAATGCTACCAAATTTTCATGTTAATTATGTAAAATTTAGCTTCAACAAAGTGATATAAATGAAGTAATATTTAGACCCAAATTATTATTTTTTGTACTCATGCATTCACAATTGATTACTTAAAATGAAACTCCACAAATAAATATTTTTAATTGATTAACCATTCATGGAAATTAATTTGTTCTTGTAATATTATATGAAAAATGAGATAATTTTTCATATGTTGACAATAGCCTATTCTAGGAAAATGTTAATTTTGTGGCTACAAACTTCAACCTGTTACTTTGATAAAATATTCATCTACAACTCTCAAACATATGATGATGATTTCCTTTTTCCTATTAAATAAATGTATAATACTTGTAAAAGGAAAAATGAGCTTTTTCTAATGATAATTTAAATTAAATAAATAAATACGTATAATTTAGTATAAAATTATTTGGAAATAAAAACAATAAGTTAATTCAAGTGATCAAAAAGTCCTAATCTCAATAGAGTGTGTGCACAATTCAAATGAAAACAATGAATAACATAAATCAAACTAATCTAATCTACTTTATACATAGTTTTTGAAAAGGCCTTATTGTTCTAATAGTCCTAGTAAATGCCAATTAGTTTTTATTAATATATGATTTTTTTTATATTAGATGAAATAAAAAAAGCTATATGAACAAGAGGAGAGGGAGCCACTAGTATTTATGTGTTTCAATTTTTTTAAATGTTTGGCTTACATGCAAAAAATTAATACATAGAATCAAGATATGTACAACTTGCAATGTTTGTTTTAATAATAAAATAAAACAAAAATATTTACAATGGCGTTTTTACAATGAGAGAAAATCAGTAGTTTTGATGATAAGAATGTGTTGAGATCTAGTTAAATGATGGTAATGAAATAAATTGTAATATTGTATATTTTTATTATGCAAGTTTCTTTTTATGCTGAGCATTCTAATATTCACCTAGTTCTTGTGAGTGAACCGTACAAAACTCATTTTCAAACTACTAAGTTTTTTGTATTCAGTGTGCTATTTTATTGATATTTATTGAAGATTCGTGAGGCTAGTCACCTTTCAAGTAGGAAAATGACCTTTTATCATTTCATTATATAGATTTTATAACAAGCAAATACATTGAAATGTCCAAAATCATATGTTAACAAATAATATTGTGAAAGAAATTTTTATAAAACTCGATTAACTTTCATTTACTAAATCTAACTTTAAAATTTGTGTAAGGTTATAGATGGTAAAAGGAAATTGTAAGTACAACACTAGCTATTATTATATGTTCAAATCTCACACTTCTAATGACCTGGACCATCGTGTCTTAAATTTTATTTGTTACTACAAAGATTTTGACTACTGTAGGGGAAAGCCTACAGAATTATACTTGAAATAAGATACATAATTCTGACGATAGATCATGGAATATGATACTTTGATACAAAAAGAGACTAACACAATCTAATCCAAGTCTCCACATGACATGGACACACCGAGCAAAGAGTACACACAGTTTGTGAATGTCAAAGCTCATACTTGAGGAACAGGCCGGCTTCTTGGAACTTATTTTCCACCGCCAAATCCATACGACTGTTCATTTCTGGGGTGAAATGATTCTTCCAATCACCCACTTCACCTCTACGAAAAAAAGGTTTAGTCCTTAACTGGGCATTAACATCTAAAGTGGAAAGAGACTGAAAGCTGCATTGACTGTCTATGCAACGAATGTCTTCCTCTGTCAAAGAAGTTTGCCCCAAGAAATCAGAAATCTTTTTGATGTGGGACAAAGAATCTGCCTTCATATCTTCATAAGTCAAAAACAAGATGTTACTTTGATTCCTACTGGCATTCCAAAAGCTCAAGACATGATCAACTAAAGGACCAAATATAGAGACACCATTACAGAAGGAGTCAAAGAACACCTCCTTGGAAACTGGAAATGTCGTTCCACCATCGAGAACACGTTGTAGTGCAGGCAAGAACTTCCAGTGGGAAACGAATGTGTCCTTGGGATTTCGAACGACATAAATCATTCGGCAGCCCAAAGATGTGATTTGAGGTGGAAGAGCAGAGTAAGGAAGATGGGTGCCGAACAACCTTGGCGAGGGCATCTCTGCAATCACAGTGGAGGCATTACAGATTTCTCGTGCTCTGTAGATTATTTCTATGTTGTGAATCAAGTCATGGACGCTCCTTGTCTTCAAAACATGGCCCTTGCTTTCGCTCATAATGCTGGCAACGATAGCTTTGAGCCAGGTGGTTCCCGTCTTCATTCCGGAGCACACAAACACATCGTCCTCCCTTGCTTTGAACTCTGAGTATATTTTCATCACTCCTTCAAGAACTTTGGGGTCGTAGAAGAAACCTTCATGTTCAACAAGTTCAATTCCATAGGGGCTTTCACTTCTTCCACCAAATGGAGTGAAAGTTGTAGACATACTTAAACAGAGGGCCGGAATGTATGAAGAGATAAGGGGCAGGTTAAGAGTGGCAATGATAAGAAACAGTAGATACATCCCTTAATATAAAGATAGGCATCAGGCTCTGAATATAAAAATAGCAATACTATTCATGAAGGGCACGTTTAATAATGGGGGACATTTTCAATGATTTCTTGCCTTGTCATTTTGACCTTTTAAAAATCACCCACTTGCACATGCTGACCATTATTCGCTCGGAAATAATTTTAATGTCCAAACTCCTCCTTCGTGAAAGGAAACTTTTTAATAGTATAATATTAAGTGCATTATTACATGTCATATGCAAACTATTCCATAGACATTATTATGCCGAAGGCGTGTCCCATATGAACTTTCGGAGTTCATTTTCCCCACAGACGGCTGAAAAGAAATAAGAGACCCTGGTTGACACTAAATGGAATCCAGCTGCCCATCATTTTTCGTCATTTTTTACTGTTTTTCACCATTTCTTGGCTGTTTTTCGCCGTTTTTTCCTGCTTTCCCCGCATATTTTGGTTTCCACTCCACCCACTATTTTTCCCTTCATTTTTTTGCTGTCCCGGTTTTGTCGTTACCGACTGCCACATAGGGTTTTGTAATATATTGCCCAAACTTTGCACTTTTTACTTTTCGTTATTTTTTCAACTATTTTACCGTTGCCGTTTTTCCCCCTTCATGCGTTTATTTACTCGCGTTATTTTTTCGGCTGTTAGATGTGGTTGATTTTCCAATGGTTGAACGATCCAACAACAGTAGTATCATAACTAGCAATTGCACCTTGGTATGCAATGGATACGCCGAAGATTGAGTAAGTCAAGTAGGCGAGATTTTGTTTTGTTTTTTTTTTTCATATATTTGTGTAGTACATGAGGTCAATTGGTAGGACCTAGGAATTCCTATATCTTTTTTTGCACTTTGTATGTTGTATGCAATATTGTGATAAATATTTAATATATTTGTAAGCTCGTGGTTTATGTAATTTGGTGATTTTGTTCTAGTTTGTTTATATAAAATCCACATTTGAAGATCAATCCCACTAAAAATGGGCACTGTAGATTAAAGGATGAGGTATGTAATTACTTCTAGTAGTTGGGTGAAACAACACCATCATTATGAGTTGGTTGAGTGGATGAAGGAGAAGTGTGTAGTTTTCTACTTGGATACACAACAAGTTGCGCATTTGTGCCCCTTTTCCCTTGTTGAGGTTTTCAACCATATCAAGAAGCACCACTATGCTTTGCCATTCATCCCCTTTATGACAATTTCAACCTCATCAAGAATTGTTGAGACTTTAATTAAGAACAATAACTCATCGAAGGGAACCATGGGAAGCTCTGACAAACACACTTCTTCATTCTTTTACCTTTCCTCAACATTGGTTCTTTATCTTCATCCTCATTGAAGGTCAAATAGGAATTGAGAACAACGTTGGAGGTTCCCATGGTCATAGGAACCATGAGAACACTGACATACTTCTTTAAAATATAGCAACAGGAGCCCATCGGAGACAAAGGAGGAATTAGGAACAACACTCAACATGATAACCTTATGGAAACTTCTTAGATTGGTAATTAATGAGGGGTCATACTTCAAAAGTTCCTAAAGCCTCTTCAACATATCCATTTTGTGTATATGCTACAATCATTACATTCCATGTTATCTTTTAAAAACTTGTTGACTTGTCTAACATGTTACCTACTTGGTGCATATGTACTTAGTAATCTCCTTCTATATAGCATCAACTAACGTTGTTTGCCACATGACATCAAACATGTTGAGCTTAGTAACTTTTATATATAACTTAAGGTACACATGGGGTAGGTCAGCAATGGTGGGCCACATAGACATAAGTATAGGTGCTAGTGTCCTTACAAAATTTGAGTAAAGCCAATGAAGATGTTGTTAAAGGTTGACAAGTATTGATTTACAATAGTTAGTTGCATTTGCTTAAAATTTTGTAACACCTTTTCAATATTGAACATATCCTAGAATCATGGCATTTTGTGACACCACATTTCTTTGAGGTGTTTTGTTAAACTTTGGGATATAAAGCTTGTTAAAAATGATAAGCATGAGTTAACATAAGAGAAAATGACTAGAACAAAGCTTGACAAGTTTGAGCCTATCACACTACAAGAAAAACCATAAATATTAATCATGAAGAAGGACCTAAAGTTGCCAGTTGCATGGCTAAAAAGATTGACATAATACATGGGCCATTGTGCAAAATGGGATGTGTGCACTTAATTTGGCTGCTAAGGGCCTTTTGCTTGCCCTCCAATCAAGGTTAGCCATGCATCCAATCGTTGGGAATTTTTGTAAAGCATAATGAAAGATGCGAGACAATAGAATAAAATATGTGAAAAGCATGTTTACATAATGACCATAGTGTTACTTTGAAGAAATACTTCATAAAATTTACATGCATATTTTTGGACTCTCTGAAAAGATCGTTCACCATGTCTAGCCTGTGTATGTTTGCAATTGCTCCCGCTCTTTCGTGTGTATCCTCCAAAAATGGAAGCATTTCTCCAAAGTCCAAAGCCCTGTGCTGTGAGAGCCAATTTGCTTCCCTATAACACGATTTTGCGTGCAAAGGTAGGACTGAGCTACCCGGCTAAGAGGAGACATATGAATCGTTTGTTGGTGAGGGCAGAGAGCAAAGACGGTGCCATAGATGTGCAAAATATAAAGGCAAAGAAGTTGAGAAATAATCAAATTCTGCGGGCAAGACAACATAAATTTCGTCTTTTGGTAAATGCTTAATCAAATTTACTGTGGATTATGATTTTTGTTTCTTCAATTTTGGAAATTTTTTTAATTGTGAATATTATATTTGTTTCTTCAAATTTGAATATTTACAATTGGTTTCTTTTTTAATTGACCTAATGAACAACAATAATATACAAATTTCAAATTTCATATTTGTGTTTGGGGATGTTTTGTTTTGCAGGTCTTATGGATCTATTGTCTCCCATGAGAACAATGAGGCAGATGCTCGACACGATGGACCGACTGTTTGAGGACTCGTTCATGTTCTTGTCCACAAGGCCTACGAGAGACAATCCGGTGGGGGTTCGAACCCCATGGGACATGATGGAGGATGACAATGACCTGAGAATGAGGTTCGATATGCCAGGATTGTCCAAGGAGGATGTCAGGGTATCCATTGAGGACGATCTTCTGGTTATCAAGGTAGAGAAACAAAGCAAGGAGGAGGACTCATGGTCTGCCAGAGGCTTCAACTCCTATAATACAGACTCCTACAATCTGCCTATTTTGATCTTCATCACCTAACAAAGTACGCATTCAGGCCATGCAAAGGGTATTTGTATGTCTTTGGCGCTCTTATATGACAAAAGGCTTCAAAAAATTCTAAATCAATGGTTTCTAATTCTGTAGAAGACCAGAAATTAAATCTTGACCACGCAAAATCTGCAAACTTTATTTAGACGGTGGGAGCTCCAGGTGGCATTGGCAGGTGGCAATTACTTTTAAAGTTTTGTGAAAGCTTTTCATCGAAGACCTCTTTCAAATCCAATTTATGGTGGCTTGTCTTTTCAGACTATTCTATATGCCAAGCTTGCCTTGTCTTAAACAGTAAAAAGCGGTCGACGGAATTGAACGACAGGCATACTTTCAATCGTCTCCAGTAAAAGGTGAACAGTAGATTTTCAAACTTAGCTTGCTCTTGTTCATAGTGGATATGCCTTCCGCATAAATAATTTCAAGCACATCAAATTGATGGCTCGCTCTGACTTGGTTCACTGTATGCTGCTATTTGGTAGTTGTCCCATAAATATTTTATTTATTCTCCCCAAGCCTCGACGATCTCCTTTTTTTTGTCTCTTTATTTGGTTTTAAAGCATATTCGCTTTTACACTATTTTCAAGCAAAACATGCCTACTTAACTCCCACGTGTTCATGGTGGCTTTAAAAAGTTTTATCTTATCTTTTTCTCTTGGGATAAATACAAGTTTATGTAATGTAAATTATTATATTTTGTAGTACTATTCTTAAATCTTATTTTTTTAATTTCTAGATGATTTTTAATATATTTATTTTTATTTTAGATTATAAAAGATGATTTTTTATTTATTTATTTTTATTTTAGATTATAAAATATAATTTTTAAAATTATTTTTTATATAATATTATAAAATAAAATTACATACAATACAAAATATATTAAATTTAAATATTTTTTAGTATAATATTATAATTAATTTAATGTTCAAA
Organism: Sequoia sempervirens; assembly: GCA_007258455.2. NCBI lineage: Eukaryota > Viridiplantae > Streptophyta > Pinopsida > Cupressales > Cupressaceae > Sequoia > Sequoia sempervirens. Next base: position 9,740 of record VDFB02230069.1, read on the forward strand.
TAAATAATAAATATTTATATAATAATAGAATAGTTAATATATTCATAAATTAATAATAATATAAAAATAAATTATATAAATTAATAATAATATTAAAATCAATAAATTAATAATATAAATTATAATAAATTAATAATATAAACTATAATAAATTAATAATATAAATTATAAAAATATAAATTAATAAATATAATAATTAGTATGCATATTTACGAAAAAAATTATGTGCAATTTTTACATCAACGTTTCAAATCATACTCCATGATCCATCAACAGGATGATAAGCAGATGTGTGCAATTTTACATCAACGTTTCAAATCATACTCCATGATCCATCATCAGGATGATTTTGGGAAACCTGAACATTCCAATTGGTATTTTCCTTAGCAACCGATTTGGAAAGAAAATATACAACCAAGTTTCATTCCTTAAGGATATGTGAACAAAGGTCAAATCTTCAAACTTAGAAGTGAGATGAAGAATTTATTCAATGAAAGTCCCCAAATACTAGGAGGATTCATGGGTCATCACATTATTCAAAAGAGAAACCATGGTTAAGGAATCCATCTCACATAATCTTTTTCAAGCCCAACTCACAAGCATTTTTATTAGAAAAAAGAATGACATGACCTTCCATCTAATTATTGGTGTTGATCACCATAGTAGCAAGGAAGAAAAAACAAACAAAATCATCTTTAGCATGACCAATCCATCCAAACCCAATAAATATAGATCTCCACATGAAGAACCATCAAAATTTATTTTAAAGAAACCTAGCAGATATTGATGCAATTTTACATCAACATTTTGGATCATACTCCACGATCCATCATCAGGATGATAAACAAATGAGAGAGAATGATCAGACTATCATGGATTGTGGAAATAAAATGTTATTAAATATAATAATACAAAAAAAATTAATAATTATATTAAAATCATTTTCTACATGATCTATTAATTGATCTTATTTACTACACAAATGTGTGCAACAAATAAACAAGAGAAGTGCAAACAAGAGAAGTGAAATAATATATAGAAGGTCAATCCTGAGGGAGTCCAAAAAACAAAAACATTGTAACTTAGTATACATGCTTGATGAAATTTGACGTTGTAACTTAGTATACATGCTTGATGAAATATGACGTCCTATGTAATTTCCAAGTGGCTTCCTTCATTGGTGCTCTCTCTATAATTTCCAACTTACCAATTAGTACAACTAAATGACATGTCAGATGTACTTAGATAGAGTGACATAAAGAGAGATGGGTAGAGAGATAGATCCCCATAGATGCATGTCACCTATGGATTGTTGGCACAAAACACTTGGTTAAAAACTAGACTATCTTTTGTCTATCTATGTTTCCCTTTATATCTCTTATTTCTCTCTTATGCCCCTCTCTCTCTCTGTCTCTCTCTCTCTCTATATATATATATATATCTCACTATATCTCTATATCTCTCTCTCACTCACACACACACACTCCCTATCTCTTTATCTATCTCTCTACCTCTTCCCCAGATCTCTCTATCTCTCTCCCTCTCTCTATTACTTGTCTTCCCTCCTTATCTCTCCCCTTGCCTATCTATATATCATTATCTCTACCTCATTCACTCCATCTCTCCTTCTCTCTCTATTTCTCTCTATCTCCCTCTCACTCCTCTCTATCTCTTTTTTATCCATATCTCTCTATCTCTCTCTAGCTCTCTCCCCATCCCTCTCTATCTCTCTATCCCCCTCATCTCTCTCTCTCTCTCCCTCCTCTACATATCTCTCTCCCTCTCTCCATCTCCATCACCATCTTAATCTTCCTATCTCTCTATATATCTCCTTACTTCTCTCTCTCTCTCATCCCCCATTTATCTCTTCCTCTTTCTATATGTATCTCTCTCTCTCTCCCTCTCTCCCTATTGCAAACATAACATTAGCCTATTGTAATGGAACCTGATTATCATCCTGATTGAGAGGTTTTATTTTAGTCATGTTTGGATCCCTATAAGTGGATGCATAGTTGATTTGAAGCTATCAATTCTCCATTGAGACCTTTGTTGCACCAATTTTTTTTTTTTTCTAAATGGCCCACCAATTGGCTTCATGTATTACACAAATGTATGCAAAAAATAGACCAAAATTTTCCATAATTGACCTTCCACAGCGCTTCGGCGTACCCATTGCACGCACAA
>VDFB02230072.1:0-20191 GCA_007258455.2 Sequoia sempervirens
ATAGATCGACAATGATATCTTTTTCATTTTTTATTCAATTTTATCTTGTGAAATCTCTTAACATGTCATATTCTATTCAATTTTTTGAAAGAGACAATCACAAGTTGGTTGTGTGAAGTGGAATCAAGTGCAAGGACTTTTCTCAGGAGGAATAAAAAAAGATGGTTTTTGAATATTGATGGCAAAGGGATACTCTCCCTTTCAAATCTAATAAAAAAAAACATACAACCCTATGCAAGAAGGTAGAAAATTAACTTAAACACATAGAAATGAAAGAGAAATCTACAACATATATTAAGTTCAAATCTGAAAATGAATTACATAATCATGGAGCTCATATGCTCATATACAACATGGGCTTCACACATACAAAAATTTACAACTCAACATTCCAACATCATTCCAACAACATCTAGATATGCAACTACCAACTCTCCAAAGCCCCCCCATTCACTAAATTGCAAGCATCAATATATAAAATTTTTGTGAGAAGAAACCACTATTGCTTTCTTGAAACAACCTCCACTAAACTACTAGGAAAACCTGTCATTTTTTGCTTATCAATACTTTGTCATTTGTTAGAATTTTCTAAAATGGTTTTTGGGTTTGGTGCACCTTGTTTCCATCTTTCTAGATCATTTTGAGATTCTTAATTTTGTTATCATATGAGAAATTTATGACCATTTTACTGAGGTTGGGTCTCATAATTATGACCTAGACGATCTTTTATCTTCCCAATAATAATAATATGTCAATCAAACCTCTAGAGTGCTCATTACTCCTTCTTGGCATGAATTTTCTCTTCTTAGCATGTACATTCAATGTAAAATTCAAATTTTCTTCCCACCTTACACCCACTCTCTCCATTCCATCAATACCCATCATTCCAGTCCTTCAACAAGATGCAATTTCAATATTTTTGAATGGAGTTACAATTAATTGTCCACTCACAGGCTTCGACATGGAAGTTTTCTCTTTTAGAAAATTAACACTTCTCAAATATTTTAAAACTATAAAAATTGAATCAATTAATTAATTGATTTTCCCACAATCCATAACTAAATTCTACTATGCTAGAAGAGTTGAAAATTACAACAATTTACACTTGTAGCCAAAAATAAAAATAAAAAACAAGCATAAAATTTTAAAATATTTTTGGTTGTGCAGGATTGCTTGGTACCCCTAGATGCTCTTGCATCAGACACCCATGGTAGAAATTTTGTGAGCTTAGGCTCACAAAAGTGGAGTTGAATGGTAGAACCATTCTTTCAGTTTGCAAGCAATCTGCAATGAACTCCATCGTTGTCCAAAGTGCACATCAAGTATTTTTTTTCTTCCTCTTCTTCCAACATCTTGCTAGTACTAGATTCACTCTCCTCCAACAACTCTGCTTACCATTCTTCTCTCATCTCATGGACTTATATCCACCATGTACCATCCTCCTCCAAATAATCTCTCTACTCCTCTCCTCTTTCATGGGTTTTGACCCACCACAAACCAACCACCTCCACCAAATATTGCTTGTAACTTCCTCCATAGCCTCTACCTAAAAGTATACATCTATATATCACTCTGTATCCTCACAATCCTTTTTCTTTTCTAACTCTTTTATCATCTCACAATGCAAATCCTTTACAAATTCAACAATGTAAAACTCATAAAAATCATATTTTACCTCAATCACTTTTTTTGTCACATCTTCTTCTTCACTATTGAATGATATTGTCTTTGTTGTTGCATTGAACAACTTCTCTATCTTTGTGATCTCTTCCTCAAGAAAATCTTGTTCTTCACCAGGTTCCTCATCGAACGTTGGATCCTCATACATCACTGAATACTTTGATTTAACTGCAACATCCTCAACTATTTCAATTTGGTTTTCCCTTTCTTCAATGTCATCCATTTCGCTAAACTCTTTTGTTGTTGTTGCAACCTCACTTGCCACACACTCTCAAACTTTAACCTCTCAAGTATAGTGTCACGCCCCGCCGTGCGAACCCCAAAGGAACTAAAACAACGGAACAATTTTTTTTTTTTTTTTTTAAAAGAATATAATAACATACTTAAGTAGTACAACAACAATATATTAAGAGGCACAACTTGTTCCAATGGGGTACACGAAGTGACATGACTATTCTAACCCATAACATCGATAAAAAGATAAACAATAATTAAACAATTATATAAATCTATTAATCCCCATTCATCATTAAAATAACCATTAAACAATACCGTTATCAATACCATATGCACATGTGACAATACATGTAATTATACAGATATAAAATGTTACATATTTCAATAGATACAACATAACGTAACCAACTATTACAAGTGACAATACATGAATGCATACAAGGCCTGAATATACATTACATCCCAAGTGACAATAAAATATAATTAACTGAAGATACATCTCAATAACTACATATCCAAATTACATCGAGGTCACCCCATCACACGTGGGAGACGATACATCAATAAATACATTAAATACATTACAACTGAAGTATATACAACTATCTGGTACATAAGAATACTGGATCATCAACATCCACCAAAACCTGCAAGTAAAAGATACATTTGTAACAGAAGAGGGAACCCAATGGGGTGCGAAGCACGTTCCACCCAACCACCCCCGTGCTGAGAGTAGACAAGGAAGGGTCCCCGACCAAGTACGCCTAACAAAAAACAAAGACTAACTCCCAACAGACACATAACATCAAAGACTACTTGGAAAACTCATGGCAACCATTCCAAGAGACACGACAATAAAACACTTTTGACATAACAATAAAACACCTTCCCAAATAACAACTAGTCACACGCACATCTTCAATGAACTCAAGGCATAATAACAAAAACCTCATCCAACAATGACCAAAGAGAAAACAACAAGACACTTAACCACCACCATCACAATATTACTTCACAACTACAATCACAAAGTCACTTAACACGAGGTTACAATGCTTCCAGAGAACAAGATCAAGAACATCGCACAACAACTGGCTAACTGTTGACATAGGAAGAGTGTCATGCATAAATTGCCATGAGTTACCCTGGCTCAACCTTCCTAGGCTACCGGACCCCCATCCTGGGTTACCCTGGCTTGCCTCTACCGGCCGCTGGACCCTCACGCAAAACTATGCGTCCATCTCATCTCGAGCCTTATCATTCACTTGCTTCACGAGAGAGACATCCTTTATCTTTATTAGTGTGAAATCCCCCCCATTAATTCATTTAGATTATCACTTAATTAAACTCTAGGTAGGTTACCCTGGCGCCCCTTTGTGTGCCGGACCCCCACAAAGAGCCACTCTCCTATCGACAACACAACAAAGTACAATACCACAATAGTAACTAGACAACAAAACCTCTCCAATCCAAGGAGAAAATAAAACCAAGAACTCACTCCGAACACTGGAGGAACCAAATATGGAAACACACTCCTTCCAAAGGAGGTGCAAATCTTGTTACCCACTCCTATTTCCCAGGAGGCACAAATCCCCGTTCATGGAAACCGGGTACAACATCATAGTACAATACATTAAAGCGATTCACCAAAATGAACCCCCACTCAAGAAAACTTCTCTGGAAGACTTACATAGACCCTTACCCCATTTGCCTGACACGGAGAAATAAAAGAAACATGAAAGACACGCATTCCATCTCTGGAAGCCCTTAACAATAACTTATACTCTTACGAACAGTAAGGTGAATCTAGGGTTTTCCCATACAACATGATTAAACAAAGAAGAGAATACCACCACAAACTTAACAAATAACCTCAAGAGAACGAGTACTTAAAAACAACTCCATACAAGAATATTTCCAAAACTCAACAGTTTCATCAAACAAATAAATCAACAATTCGAGGTTATTCGATTCAAACAAAACACACTGTCAAATTCAGATTCACACAATTACATGATAACATCATACATTTAAATTTTAACTATTCGATTTAATTATGATCCCACAGCTTATCTCCCATTCCTTAATTAAACTATATCACATAAAAATTATCATATTAAATTTTGATCGAAACATCACAAAATTAATATATAAATATTTATCCAAACATAAAATATTTTTATAACAATCATTTTATAAAAAAAAAACATATTATAGAATTAACAATTCTTTTATATATATATTAAATAATATATATATATATATTATATATATATTATATACATATATATATTAAATAATATATAACAAATTTATATCAAATAATATATATATATATATATATTATTATAAACCAAATGTAAATAAAATCAAATAAATCGAATTACATAAATTGAATTATATAAATTAATTTATAACCCAAAATCTAAATTTAAACGCATAAAAAATAAAACTAAAAAAATTTAAATTTCTTTTCATCGTATTTCACGGCCTCGAGGTCGCTAAGTACTAATAAAGGTGGTATCACAGACACTCTGGTGGTCACACTACCCTCACTGTGGTAGTACTATGTACTCATCGTCATAGGGTCGCTGTCTCACGCCGGTAAATCAAGATCGCATTCACGTGACTGCATGCATTAAAGACACAATAGCCGGGTGGTACGGCCTCGGCCGACCCCCACCCCCCAATAATTAAAATTTAATTTTTATTTTATTTATTTTATTCCTTTTTTTTAAAATTCGTTTATACTTTACTGTTTTATTTAATAATTTTTCTATTATACATTTCAATCACTTAATTTTCTCAGATAATCGAAACTGTGCAACCGTGATCAAAATTATTTATTTTAGTATATATTTCAGACGACACTTTATTACTTAAAAATAATATGAACAAACATATAAAAAAAATAAAAGAGAATGCACTTAGTTATAAAGAATTTTAAAATCTAATAGATATATATATAATATATATATTTTAAACAATAACCTTATATATATATATAATTATCAAAATAAATTGTTTTCTCCTCACATACCCACTACAGATCAGGCAATCAATCACGAATAATAACGAAGAAAATATATTTGTTTCGGTAAATACATAAATTTATATATATATATATATATATATATATATATATATATATATTTAAAATAGAAACTCAATTCAATCAGAATGAAAGTATATTTATATCAAATCTGTGTAGATGAATAAATATATTTAACCCGAGGTTTTGAGCAACTCAACCATGGATTTTCAATAACTCAATGCAAATTTAAACATGCAAATTCGATATTCCATCAGAAGTGATTCTTTTTGTTTTATATTGCAAGCACACTAGTTTTCCCTACTAAACTACGTTGAAGGATTTTAAAACAAGTTCTGCTATAATTTACTACAGAAGATTCGAGAGTTTTAAACACAAACAAGTTTTCAAAACCTAAACTTCATTCAAACAATTTTTCGAAAACATAGCAAATCAGATTTGTTTACAGACCTACAAAGTATTAAAAATTTACAAGGGGAAAACCTGGAATCCGGTGTCTGAAGGAGAATCCCGCCTGTAACCTCCTCTCGAATTCCTCCCGTAACTCCCTTCTCCACCTTCTGCCTTCAATGTTCTATTGTACAATCTTTTCTTTTCTTCCACAATAATTTTTACCTAGAAGAAAATCTCAAAACTCCAAAACTCTGTTTCTTCTTTTTTTTCTTTTCTAGATCTAAAAACACAGAGCAAAACTTCAACCAGAAAACTTGTGTCTGAATCATTTCCTCATCAAAAATAATAAATCACTAATTAAAATCAATAAATCTTTTTCTGCTTTCTTTTCCAAAAAGCCCCTTTTTTATTGGTCCTTTTCCAGCTTTTAAAAGCTCACATTTATCTAAAATTTTAATTAGAATAATTTATTTAAATTTAGATATTATCTCCACAAAATTTCCTAATTTAATATTAATAAAAAATAATATTTAATTACTCTCAACTATATTAATTTAATTATAATTATTTTCACTTTTAAATTAATTAAATCACTTTTAATTTATTATTTATTCAATTTTAACATTTTTCCAACTCTTGATTAAAACAAATAACAGTGAAACAATAATTAATTATTTTATGAATTACGATTAATTAATTAAACACTAACCAATAATAAAATAAATACTCAACAATAAAACTACATACAAGACAAAGACGACACTTCAGTCAAAACATGACGACTCACAACAGACGACGGACTTGGGACGGGGACACTTCCAAGCCTACTCCCTTTTTCAACTTTTACCCATTGGGTTAATTTATTGCTCGCCCTGTCCTGCCGAAGCAGGTGGAATCGAGACTTATTCCTGCAATCCTGCATCCAACTAAACGTCAAGTAGCACATGTATACATATGAAATCAACGTCCTATTGTGGGAAGGAATTGCAGTGTAGCAGGGCACTCGTGAACGAGTGATGCTACACTGTCCTCTCACCTAATCTATTCTAACAATTATAATATCGATAATGATCTAACATTTCTAACCAATTTGACATAAGGTAACATGATATTAAACTACTGCATCTTAACTAATTATTAAACAATTGCACCATATAATAATACTGAATTAAATAACATCACCATGACATCATCGCATTGACATATAAACATTAATGAAAAATCATTTAAATAAACAAATAATCCAACAACACAGAGTATCATAAAACATACTAATAATGTCACATCAAATGATCATGTCCACTAAAGGAATGAATTCATCAAACTACAAACCAACCAAATCAAACCACAATAATATCATCATAGTATTAGCGTATCAAGTTAACACATAGAAGTTAATAAGTCTAAACAGTATGAGGGGTATTACATCCTCCCCCCCTAGGATATGGCTTACTCCTGGAAGCCATTAAACAAAATAGGTATGGAACTCCCACGAGAACAAATAAACACTAACTGACTCAAAACCTTGATCCGTGAGGATCAACTCCTGAAAACGAAGGATGAACTGCACCCAGATGCTCGACCTGGCGGATATCCACCGCAGTGACTGCCCTATGTGATCGATCCACATCTCCTACTGTCGGCTCTGAAACTGTCGGCCTCAGACTACAACCAGAATTGTCCTGTTGAGGACATTCACGAGCAAAGTGGCCCTGCTGACCACAAGAGAAACATCCTGTCCCTCTGCTGAGACCCTGTACCGCTGGAGCTCGACTAGATCATGGAAAACCACCTCCACTAAACGCCGACTGAGCACTCTGAGCAGGCTGATCAACACGATCACGATGAGCCCGGATCCAACTCCTATCTCTCTTCTTATGCCTCCAACTTCTATCAGGTTGGGACTGAGAACTCTGTTGCCTAGACTACGAAGACTGCTGTTGCCCACCCTTAGCGGGTAACTGATGCCCTCTAGAACACCCTGTAGCCTGAGATTGGCCACTCTGAGAACCAACACCAATAGCAGGTGCACCACCAAACTGAACTCCCACCTGGCCACCTAAAGCTAAAGCTAAATTCTCCTCAACAATGCGAGCTTTATCTACAGCTACCTCCATGGTCTTCGGCTCAAATACCCGAACACCACCACTGATCTGGGGGTTTAAACCCCTAATGAAATGTTGTACTAACATACCCTCATCATCACCTATGCCTGCAAACTGTTTGAGCTCGAAGAAACGACGCTCATACTGATCCACTGTCATATCCATCTGTCGTAGAGCATGAAACTCATCTCCGCGGCGCTGACGCCAACGATCAGAAAGGAATCGAGCTTTGAACCGCTCTAGGAACAACTCCCAAGATATAGTGCCAATATCCAAATGGAGTTTCTGCTCCTCTAACCTCCACCAAGTAGATGCGAAATCCCTCAAGTGCATGATCGCACACCTAGCCTTGGTGTTGCTACCATACGGATGCATGGAAAAACACCTATTCAAATCAAACAACCAAGTCTCAGCCTCTAAACCACTGCCCATACCATCAAAAGTGGGTGGATGAGCTCTAAGGAGATCTCTCATGTGAGTAGCCATGTCTGCCTTAGATGGAGCTGAAACCCGATCTCTCTCTCCTACAACTTCCTGATCCCTATCCGGCCTAGGCCCCAAACGAGCAAGAGTCTCCTCAAGCAAGCGACGCAACTGAGCATCCCCAATCCCTGGTTGATCCTGATGCTGAACACTAACCTCGGGCACAAACTGAGAAGCTTGATGATCCACATGATCAGAAACATGGGAAACAATGGGAGGTGCATCATGCTGATTACCTCCTCGACCACCTACAAGACCACGACCCCTACGACCCTGCTTAGGTGGCATGATCCTGAAAAGATACACACCACAACATAAGACAAGGTACACAAATATAAACTCTAAACAGCTAAAAACCTAATGGGTCCAAAAGCGCCCAGTGTTTAAACCTGGCTCTGATACCAAGCTGTCACGCCCCGCCGTGCGAACCCCAAAGGAACTAAAACAACGGAACAATTTTTTATTTTATTTTTTTAAAAGAATATAATAACATACTTAAGTAGTACAACAACAATATATTAAGAGGCACAACTTGTTCCAATGGGGTACATGAAGTGACATGACTATTCTAACCCATAACATCGATAAAAAGATAAACAATAATTAAACAATTATATAAATCTATTAATCCCCATTCATCATTAAAATAACCATTAAACAATACCGTTATCAATACCATATGCACATGTGACAATACATGTAATTATACAGATATAAAATGTTACATATTTCAATAGATACAACATAACGTAACCAACTATTACAAGTGACAATACATGAATGCATACAAGGCCTGAATATACATTACATCCCAAGTGACAATAAAATATAATTAACTGAAGATACATCTCAATAACTACATATCCAAATTACATCGAGGTCACCCCATCACACGTGGGAGACGATACATCAATAAATACATTAAATACATTACAACTGAAGTATATACAACTATCTGGTACATAAGAATACTGGATCATCAACATCCACCAAAACCTGCAAGTAAAAGATACATTTGTAACAGAAGAGGGAACCCAATGGGGTGCGAAGCACGTTCCACCCAACCACCCCCGTGCTGAGAGTAGACAAGGAAGGGTCCCCGACCAAGTACGCCTAACAAAAAACAAAGACTAACTCCCAACAGACACATAACATCAAAGACTACTTGGAAAACTCATGGCAACCATTCCAAGAGACACGACAATAAAACACTTTTGACATAACAATAAAACACCTTCCCAAATAACAACTAGTCACACGCACATCTTCAATGAACTCAAGGCATAATAACAAAAACCTCATCCAACAATGACCAAAGAGAAAACAACAAGACACTTAACCACCACCATCACAATATTACTTCACAACTACAATCACAAAGTCACTTAACACAAGGTTACAATGCTTCCAGAGAACAAGATCAAGAACATCGCACAACGACTGGCTAACTGTTGACATAGGAAGAGTGTCATGCATAAATTGCCATGAGTTACCCTAGCTCAACCTTCCTAGGCTACCGGACCCCCATCCTGGGTTACCCTGGCTTGCCTCTACCGGCCGCCGGACCCTCACCCAAAACTATGCGTCCATCTCATCTCGAGCCTTATCATTCACTTGCTTCACGAGAGAGACATCCTTTATCTTTATTAGTGTGAAAGCCCCCCCATTAATTCATTTAGATTATCACTTAATTAAACTCTAGGTAGGTTACCCTGGCGCCCCTTTGTGTGCCGGACCCCCACAAAGAGCCACTCTCCTATCGACAACACACAAGACACGATACCACAATAGGTAACTAAACAATATAAACTCTCCACTCCAAGGAGAAAACAAAACAAGGAACCCACTCCAACCACTGGAGGAAACCAATCCAAATACACACTCCTTCCAAAGGAGGTACCATTCTCATTACCCACTCCTATTTCCTAGGAGGCACAAATCCCCATTCATGGAAACCGGGTATAACATCATAGTACAGTACATCAAAGCGATTCACCAAAATGAACCCCCACTCAAGCAAACTTCTCTGGAAGACTTACAATACCCTTAACCCTAATTGCCCGACATGGGGAATAAAAGAAACATGAAAGACACGCATTCCATCTCTGGAAGCCCCTTACAATAACTTATACTCTTACGAACAGTAAGGTGAATCTAGGGTTTTCCCATACAACACGATAAAATAATGAAGAGAATACCACCACAAACTTAACAAATAACCTCAAGAGAACAAGTACTAGAAACAACTCCATACAAGAATATTTCCAAAACTCAACAGTTTCATCAAACAATAAATCAACAATTCAAGGTTATTCGATTCAAACAAAACGCACTGTCAAATTCAGATTCACACAATTACATGATAACATCATACATTTAAATTTTAACTATTTGATTTAATTATGATCCCACAGCTTATCTCCAATTTCCTCAATTAAACTATATCACATAAAAATTATCATATTAAATTTTGATCGAAACATCACAAAATTAATATATAAATATTTATCCAACATAAAATATTTTCATAACAATCATTTTATAAAAAAACATATTATAGAATTAACAATTCTTTTATATATATATTAAATAATATATATATATATATATATCATATACATATATATATTAAATAATATATATCAAATTTATATCAAATAATATATATATATATATATATTATAAACCAAATGTAAATAAAATCAAATAAATCGAATTATATAAACTGAATTATATAAATTAATTTATAACCCAAATCTATATTTAAACGCATAAAAAAAAATAAAACTAAAAAAAAATTCTAAATTTCTTTTCACTGTACCACGGCCTGGGAGGCCGCAGCCCCACAGGCGGTGGTACTGCGTACCACCCTGTGGTGGCCGCAGCCACCCCACAGCCTGTGGTACTATGTACCACGGGCTGTGGTGGTCGCGGTCCCCACAGGCTGTGGTACCGCACGTACCACAGACTGTGGCGACAGCACCACAGTGGGGGCCGTGGGTGGTACGGCCTCGGCCGACCCCCACCCCCCAATAATTAAAATTTAATTTTTATTTTATTTATTTTATTCCTTTTTTTTAAATTCGTTTATACTTTACTATTTTATTTAATAATTTTTCTATTATACATTTCAATCACGAATTTTCTGTACACGGAAATCCGTGGCAACCAGATCAAAATTATTTATTTTAGTATATATTTCGTACGACACTTATTACGAAAATAATATGAATGTAAACATATAAAAAAAATAAAGAGAATGCACAGTTTAGTTATACAGTAAATTTTAAAATCTAATATATTTATATAATATATATATTTTAAACAATAACCTTATATATATATATATATATATATATATATATGTATAGAATTTCAACATAATTATCAAAATAAATTGTTTTCTCTTCTCATACCCACTACAGATCAGGCAATCAATCACGAATAATAACGAAGAAAATATATTTGTTTCAGTAAATACATAAATTTATATATATCTTTAAAATAGAAATTCAATTCAATCAGAATGAAGGTATATTTATATCAAATCTGTGTATATGAATAAATATATTTAACCCAAGGTTCTGAGCAACTCACCATGGATTTTCAATAATTCAATATAAATTTAAACATGCAATTTCAATCTTCCATCAGAAGTGATTCTTTTTGTTTTATATTGCAAGCACACTAGTTTTCTCTACTAAACTACGTTGAAGGATTTTAAAACAAGTTCTGCTATATTTTACTACAGAAGATTCGAGAGTTTTAAACACAAACAAGTTTTCAAAACCTAAACTTCATTCAAACAATTTTTCGAAAACATAGCAAATCAGATTTGTTTACAGACCTACAAAGTATTAAAAATTTACAAGGGGAAAACCTGGAATCCGGTGTCTGAAGGAGAATCCCGCCTGTAACCTCCTCTCGAATTCCTCCCGTAACTCCCTTCTCCACCTTCTGCCTTCAATGTTCTATTGTACAATCTTTTCTTTTCTTCCACAATAATTTTTACCTAGAAGAAAATCTCAAAACTCCAAAACTCTGTTTCTTCTTTTTTTTCTTTTCTAGATCTAAAAACACAGAGCAAAACTTCAACCAGAAAACTTGTGTCTGAATCATTTCCTCATCAAAAATAATAAATCACTAATTAAAATCAATAAATCTTTTTCTGCTTTCTTTTCCAAAAAGCCCCTTTTTTATTGGTCCTTTTCCAGCTTTTAAAAGCTCACATTTATCTAAAATTTTAATTAGAATAATTTATTTAAATTTAGATATTATCTCCACAAAATTTCCTAATTTAATATTAATAAAAAATAATATTTAATTACTCTCAACTATATTAATTTAATTATAATTATTTTCACTTTTAAATTAATTAAATCACTTTTAATTTATTATTTATTCAATTTTAACATTTTTCCAACTCTTGATTAAAACAAATAACAGTGAAACAATAATTAATTATTTTATGAATTACGATTAATTAATTAAACACTAACCAATAATAAAATAAATACTCAACAATAAAACTACATACAAGACAAAGACGACACTTCAGTCAAAACATGACGACTCACAACAGACGACGGACTTGGGACGGGGACACTTCCAAGCCTACTCCCTTTTTCAACTTTTACCCATTGGGTTAATTTATTGCTCGCCCTGTCCTGCCGAAGCAGGTGGAATCGAGACTTATTCCTGCAATCCTGCATCCAACTAAACGTCAAGTAGCACATGTATACATATGAAATCAACATCCTATTGTGAGAAGGAATTGCAGTGTAGCAGGGCACTCGTGAACGAGTGATGCTACACTGTCCTCTCACCTAATCTATTCTAACAATTATAATATCGATAATGATCTAACATTTCTAACCAATTTGACATAAGGTAACATGATATTAAACTACTGCATCTTAACTAATTATTAAACAATTGCACCATATAATAATACTGAATTAAATAACATCACCATGACATCATCGCATTGACATATAAACATTAATGAAAAATCATTTAAATAAACAAATAATCCAACAACACAGAGTATCATAAAACATACTAATAATGTCACATCAAACGATCATGTCCACTAAAGGAATGAATTCATCAAACTACAAACCAACCAAATCAAACCACAATAATATCATCATAGTATCAGTGTATCAAGTTAACACATAGAAGTTAATAAGTCTAAACAGTATGAGGGGTATTACATATAGACTGCCTCACATTCAGTGATTGGTATACAAATCACACACACTCCACCCCTAGGTCCTAGTGTAAATTGCCTCACGTTCGACACTCTACCTACACACAAATCACACACACCACCATAGGTCCTAGTGCAAACTGCCTCACATGGGTGCTTCTTCTTGCACACTCAAGAACTTTCACTCTGATACCACTAATGTAAAGGTGATACTCTCCCCTTACAAAGCTAAAGCCAAACGCACATACAACTCTATGAAAGAAGGCATCAAATTAACTTAAACACATAGAAGTGGAAGATAAATTTGCAACATATATTAAGTTCAAATCTGAAAATGAATTACATAGTCATGGACCTCATATGCTCATATACAACATGGGCTTCACACATACAAAAAATTGCAACTGAACATTCCAACATCATTCTAGCAGCATCTGGATATGCAACCACCAACTCTCCAAATCCCCCCATTCACCAAATTGCAAGCATCAATATATAAAAATTGTGTGAGAAGAAACCACTATTGGTTTCTCGAAACAACCTCCACTAAACCACCAAGAAAATCCATCACTTTATGCCTATCAATGCTCTGTCATTCTTCAAAAATTTCTAAAATAGTTTCTGGGTTTGGTGCTCCTCATTTCCAGCTTTCCAAATCATTTTTAAATTCTTAATTTTGTTAGTGTATGAGAAATTTATGATCATTTTACTAAGGTTGGGTCTCATAATTATGACCTAGACAATCTTTTCTCTTTTCCCAAAAATAATAATATACCATTCAAACCTCCAGAATGCTCATTACTCCTTCTTGGCATGGATTTTCTCTTCTTAGCATGTGTATTCAATGTATAGTTCAAAATTTCTTCCCGCCTTACACCCACTCTCTCCATTCCATCAATACGCATCATTCCAGTCCTCCAACAAGATACAATTTCAATTTTTTTAAATGGAGTTACAATTTACAATAATTGTTCACTCACAAGCTTGGACATGGAAGTTTTCCCTTTTAGAAAATTAACACTTCTCAAATATTTTAAAACAATAAAAAGTGAATCAATTAATTGATTGATTTTCCCACAATCCATCACCAAATTTTGCTATGTTGGAAGAGTTGAAGATTTCAAAAATTTACACCTACAACCAAAAATCAAAATAAAACATAGGCATAAAATTTTAAAATATTTTTGGTTGTGCAGGATTGTTGCTCCTGCTTCAAATATTCATATTTATTTGTACTTCAGAGTTTATAGAACAAAGGATATGCATATAGTTTTATTTTAAAATTTTGAGGTAGCAATTTGAAAATAGATTAAAAATCATTTGTTTTTTATCAAGAGGGTTTGGTAACCATGGGATCAAAGAAAAGACAAAGAAAAATGTAGGAAGCTCATGACACCTAAATAAATTGAAGCAAATAGAGAGATGGAGGAAAAAGAAAAAAAAGAGATAGAAGAACAAGGATTTGACAAATGAAAAATATTGAAGCATCTAGTTCCATGACTATTGAAGAGGAGACCATGAAGGATGGGATGAATGTAGATGATCTAAATTTGGAAATGGTGAATATGGAAGAAAATGTGATTATAGAGACAAATCTAACTGTCTTCAAATTCACCTTTGAATGATATAGAAATAGTGACTATGCAAATAAATTTGGGCTGTCTTAAAATCCACCTTTCAATGATACGAAAAAATACAACTATTCAAATAAATCCAGGTATGTCTTCAAACCCACATTTTGATTATATTGATATTAATTATTTAAATGAAGTTGTAAATACCAATAATGACATCAACTATACTAGTAAAAAAATGGAAACACAAAATAAGAATGAAATCCCTTGTATGGATGAAAATAAAAATGTTTTTTTATTGAAAGAAATGTCTTAGATAACCTTCCTGGTAAAATTTCTTGGAGACAAATGAGAACCCATGAAAATAGATTATATAAAATGGTTTTTTTATAGAAAAAGTCTAGGATTTCAATGTCAACTTATGATGCAATTGATGAAAATGTGGAAAATATGAAAAGTGATGAAAAATTAGTCATTTTTTTTAAATATAAGAAGAAAGATGATTCAACAAAACAAGTCATATCTAGTGTTGATAATGCTATTGATTATATAGGAAAAAATGTTGATCTAAAGATAAGAATACAGTATGACATGCTATAACAACTACTTTAGTTAATAAATCAGCTTCGAATAAAAGAATGTTAAGATTAGTGAATTTATAAATGTAAATCCTAAAACTTTGATAAGAGCATAAAAAAGAAGAGAAAGTATTGAAAATGATCTAATTAACCAATGTTGTAGTTTTAGTGGTAGACTCCCAAGGTCTAACATGAAATTAAATAATGAAATGAAATATTTAATTGAAAAATATTGGCATGATAATACAAGAGTATCATCTAATATTATAGATGTTTTAAAATTAAGAGTGGGATAAAAAAATTGTGACCCTCATCCAAAACATCTATTAGATATGACTCAAGTTGAATTTTATAAAAAAAATAGATGATTCAATCTTACCAAATATTAGTGTAAGTCAAAGATCATTTGAAAAATGTAAACCTTGATATGTGAAAATTAATAAACAATGAATCTCTTTTTGTTGTAAAACTCATGCACAATTTCATTATTATTATGATATATTCAATGTATATGTTGTACTTTTCATACTAACAAAATTATGCATAAATGTGGTATTAATATGCCACCTAAAACAATCAAGGAGTTTATAGAAAGTTTTCTTTGTGAACCATCTAATAGACACTTATTTTATTTAAATGCACGTATTTCTGGACAATGTAATAGATGTGGTAACCTTTCATTGTTAGGAGAATGTATGCATCAAAGTAGTTTACAAAATTTTGGACAAAATTTTTTGGATGTTAAAAGATTCAAAACTATTGAATATTCTTTAAAGGATGGAAAATTTGGGAAAATTGTCAGCTAATCATAGAAAAAATTAGTGCGCATGAAGATGAGTGTGCATACAAAAAAGAGAGGATGCAAATGGTACAAAGGAATAAATAAATATAGGTAATTATATAGTTGTATATAGTTAATTAATAGTCTATGTATATAGTTAAAAATTTCTCGCATGACTTAAAGTCAAGGCTCGTGTCTATCTCCCCTTAATCCATATTCTTATGTTATTCTTTTTAGTCATTTCCTAATCATAGTTAATTATTTTTGTTTCAAGTCTCCCACAACTAGATGGCATTGGTGAACACTACTTGTGCATTCAACAACTCATGATAAAATATAATAGATAATTTTCCCTATGGTAGGCATCACTTGAATTTGTAAGGAGTTTCTAAGAGTCAATTTTCTAAATTTTATTAAATTATAATTTCCTTGCATGACTTGGAGTTATGGCTCGTAAAATATATATTTAATTTGTACTTACACTCTTTTTTTTGTAGTTCCCCTACTAGTAGATGTTGAAGTTCTACAATTTCTAAAACTCACCTACAACCAAAATTCCTATCACATCTAAAATATCTAAGCAATGATTATTCCATGCAACTAAGAGAGAGAATATCAATCCACAAGAGAATTTGATATACCTTATGTATTGAATAATTAATACCTAGATGATCAATTATAATGAATGATCAATGCTTATAAAAGCATAAAAAGAAAACCCTAGATGAGGATTTGATTATATTGTGACAAGTGTCTTAATCTCATGCAGACAAGTTGACCTATATTTAGTCCAATCTAATAATAATAAAATACTCCTAAGTTTAGCTTAAGTGAATAAAGTAATAAGGGACTTACTAATTAATCAATGATTAATTAATTATCAAGTGATATCCTAATTACTCCAAAACCCCCCTTAATATCAACTTAGGGAGAACTTGAAAACCCTAATGAAGAATGCAATGATGGATGCATGGATGGGTCTCAGATACAAGTCTTGATGAGCTATCCATATGCAAATAAATAAATCTCTCATAAATAGAGAAAAGAAGAAAGCCACATGAAAAAAATTCCTCTCTAAAAGAGAAAATGAAATAACTAGACTAGTGAAAGAAAGATAGAAGGAGGACTCAAAGTGTCCCCTTGATAGGAGAAAAAAATGAAGATATGAATCCCCCATAAAGAAAGAGCTCTTGTGCCAATGATGAATTCCTAAAGATAGAATATGACCCACTACTTGCAAACTACATTTCTCCCCTTAGGAATAAAAAGATCCATTGGTGATTGGAGAAGCCAATCCAAAATGATGGTGAATCAGGAATTCAAATCCAAATGATGTGTGCCACTAAAAAGGGCTCAAGTGTCCACATGTCAAAAAGAGATTATTTCAATCCAAGATTCTATGAATACTGATGGAGAATAAGTTGCAAATGCCATGAATATGGTGGTCCAACAACGATGATGTGGTTGTCAACAAAGAGGATATGAATGTCCTCAAATTAATCCTCTAGATCTACAATATAGGACTCTACAAACAAGGATGATATGTCTGAAAGATACGAATCCCAAGTAGCTATGTTTGGAAGAAGTTGAATGTCCTGCTACACTAAACCAATAGGTTCCAAGGATGTGGTGATGCCAAGCTAATTAGGAACAACAAAAGATGGTGATGAAGTCTTGGTCTAAAGAGTTGGAACATGAAGACAAGTCTCTAGAACATTGGGACATGCAAGAGCTTTGATATAATCAAGCTCCTCTAAAGTATCATCATCAAAGGGTATGAAATATGGATCTATAAGAGGAATGAGACAATTTACAGTAGGATCCTCTAGGTATGGAGAGATGTGATGGTTTCCAAGGATCTCCCAAAGTCAAGTCCAAACTGTCTGGGGACAATCAATGTCCGATACAACACACATAGTGTCAAGATCAACACTAGAACAAATCAATCCTACAACATGATCACTAATAATACCCCATCCTGAATAACTCACTGGTGTGTTTGGTGTAGGTATGAGTCCATATAGATAAAGAAAAATATCAAGCCACTTGAGATGTGTCAAGATGTTGTTTCACCAAGACTCATAGTTATCCTTTGTCAAGTTGACCACAGAATGATGAATAGAAAAACCCATGATACTTCCTAAAATGATAAAATTAGAGACTAATAACCTTAGTACATATAAAGTAGATCAAATGAAGTCATCTCAAGAAAATAGATCCTTTTAGGTGCCAAGAAGTCCAAGTAATTGACAAAAATGTGAAATCACAAAATACTGAATAAAATATGCTTGGGGCATATTCTAGAAAAAGTGCATGGATGGATTTGAAAAGCTTTGTAACACCTTTTAAAGCCACTAGAATTACAAAAATTGAAGATACAGGAAAAACGTTATGAGCTTGGGAGTGAAAAATGGAGATATAAATTTGATTGAGACTAAAATAAAATAGCAACAAAATCTAATGATGAGACCTAAACCACTAGATAGTGCTTGGAACTAGCTTTCAAATGATATCTTGTTTGCTTGATTTTGACACCATATACCCAAGTTATGGCCAAAAGAAAAAATAGCTCCTTTAGGGACAAAGGGGGCTAGAAGGGGGGCTTGGAGGTTATCGTATGACTGACACCATGTTGATGTCAACATGACGTCAGAGGAATATTTAGGGAATATTGCCCTCATCAGAAAAAGAAAAAAAAACATATTTGCCTAGATAAACATAATATTGTTGGAATATTCATTAAGATTTGTTGGAATATGCTTGGAATATTTGAATGATTATGATCGCTAGTTTTCTTTCCAACCGCGCAAGATTGTTGCCAAATTTTTTTAGTGGTGCCAATATTTCTGTTGAAACTAGGAAGAGTTGGTCAGGTGGTTTTAATACCATTGAAGTGACATGTATAGGTCATGACCGACAATCAATAGAGGTCGCTGAGGTTTTGCTTGCCATCAGTTGACAAGTTCACAAGGCCTAATGACCCACATGACCTATGTATTGCGCAAACCTAGGTACATTGTACCCACAAAAACCTTTTTTTTATTTTTTTCTTTTATATTTTTTGTTTTGATTTTCAATTTTGTAAAAAAATAAAATAAAAAAAAATAGAATGTTTTTTTTAAAACCCCCATACCTGCACAGGGATGTGCAATCCCATAATGATACAGTCATACGATCCGCATGGATGTATAGATCTCGTTAGGATTTTTGTAACCCTTTAAAAAAAAAAAAATTGCAACTATACCAATTTTGACCAAACAACAAACATTCCTAAGGTTTTCAATCATTCTAGACTCAATAGTGATGCTCATTTTTCCCTAGGATGAGCCATTTTTTTGTCGAGGAAAAATCTCTCAAAAATTAGACAAGAAGTCACAGATTTGGTGCTCTGGTACCATGTTAAAGTTTATGATTGAACCCCACAGTTTCAAGAAATCACTTGCAACCAAAATCCCGCATCTGAAAGATCTAAGCAATTATTATGCCATGCAACCAAGAGAGAGAAGATTGATCCACAAGAGCATTTGGTATGCCTTTTGTATTGAATAATGAATACCTAGATGATCGATTATAATGAATGATCAATGCTTATAAAAGCATAAAAAGAAAACCCTAGATGAAGATTTTATTAGATTGTGACAAGTGTCTTAATCTCATGCAATGAGACAACTTGGCCTATATTAGTCCAATCTAATAATAAAAAATCACTCCTAAGTGTAGCTTAAGTGAATAAAGTAATGAGGGACTTACTAATTAATTAAAGATTAACTAATTATTAAGTGATGTCCTAATTACTCCAACAATAGATCCACCATGATTGTCACTACAAAATTTCATCATAAACGCATTACAAAAAAGAGAGGATGTAGATGTTACAATAGAATTTGAATAAATATAGGGAAGTATATAGTTGCATATATTTAATTGATAGTTAAAATATAAAGTTAATTATTTTTTTCATTTTGTAAAAAATTTAGAATTGATTGCATGTCCCCTTAAGACCTATCCTCTTAGCTCACCCTAAGCCATCCTAGATTATGTACCCTTTTAATACATCTCCTAATTATAGAACTAATTTTTGTACATGAAACATAAT
>VDFB02230075.1:0-10464 GCA_007258455.2 Sequoia sempervirens
AAAAAAATCAAGAAAAGAAATAAAAGAAGAAAAGGACCAATGAATGTTGAGTTTTTGGCCGAAAAGCTGGAAATGAAATAGAAAACTTCTTTTAATTTTGATTTATGGAGTTTTCGAAAAAGAAGAAGATATCTTTTTATTTAATAGCAAAATTGTGAGGTTTTGATTCACAGGAAATTGGTGAAAGAAGATGAAAAATAATTCTGAGTGCGGTATTCTCTTTTGTAGCTCTCTGTGAGTGAATATTGTGTCTCTTTTCTTTATTCTGAGTGAAATTTTCTAAAGAAGGAAGAAACAACTTGAAGTTGATTGAGGAATTTGTTGGAGACGTCCTGTGGAGAAAGAGCAGCTCTTCGAAAGAGGCTGGTTGGAGCCAAGAAAAGATTCATCAAATCTTCAACAGGTGCAGGACTCCAGGTTCCATTTTCTTATTTCTTTAGTTTTCTGATTCAGCAAAGAAAAAATATATGTTTTCTGTGAAAGAAAATTCTTCTGGGGTTTTAGAAATTTTCTGGGTTGCAAACAAACAGAAGAAATTATTTTGGGTTTTTTTGAAAATGTTCAATATCTTTATCATTCTGTTGTGGAAAAGATCAATCCTCCTTTTTAAATAAATGGGTTTTAAATATCTTCATATATAGATATATATATATATACATTTGTACATATATATATATATATATATATATATATATATATATATATATATACTGTATGATATATATATATACATAATATATGTATATATATATAAATATACAATAGTTTATATTTGAAAAGAAAATATTCTTCAAATAAATTTATATATATATATGTACACAACAGATGTATGTATATACATATATATATAAATATATATATATATATATATATTACTTATGTATTTAAATTGTCATGTTGTATTTTTGCTAATGAACCCTTCGCGGCACATGTTGATGGGGTCACCTTTTAAAATAAACAAAATATATATATATATATAAATGAAATTTGATTTGGTTGAGGGGAAGGGACGGCGCTGGTCGTACCCTCCCCCTGTCCCCTCTCTGCAAGTGGGGACTGCCCACAACAGTCTGCGAACTGTTGTGCGCAGTCCTTTGTACAGCAGTTGTAAACTATGATTTTTTTTATTATGATTTAATTACATTTGTTTTTAAGTATATATATATATATACATAATATATGTATATATATATAAATATACAGTGCTTATATTTGAAAGAAAATGTTTTCCTTTCGAAATAATTTTTTTTATATATATATATATATATACATAGTCGTATAGATGTATATACATATATATATAAATATATATATATATATTATTTTATGTATTTAAATTACCACAAGTTGTATTTTTTGGTGCCAAAGTCAAAAACTGTATGTCGGGCTAGATGGGGCCTTTTTAAAATAAACAAAATATATATATATATATAAATGAAATTTGATTTGTTGAGGGAAGGGATGGCTACCGCTGTAATTCCTCCCCTGGCCCCTCTTCTCTTCAAGTGGGACTGAGTTAAATACCTCGCTTAATCGGGTCAGTGTATGAGTCCTTTTTGTATTAAAATAGTTTAAACCAAGGATTTTTTTATTGTTTGTTTTTTTATTATGATTTAATTACATTTGTTTTTAAGTATATATATATATGTATGACATATTTTTTTATATAGAAGTACAGATTGTGCAGAAAATTAATCAGTTCATAATTATTTAATGAATTTAAATTAAACGAAATTTATATATAAAATATAAATGAAAGTATATTTTGATTTCTTATATATAACTATAATTTATTCTTGGAAAAATCTTATACCTGAATTATTATGTTTTATTTCAAAATTATTCCATCGAAAATTGGATTTTGGTTATATTGTTAAATTGTGAGTGGAATAAAACAAACTGTGTTATTTAGAATTGTTTGTAATATCCATGTGTGGATACTATCATGTTAATTTGCATTGTGGAATTTGGTAAAATTTATTTGGTTATTTTTCTTTATCGTTATATTATTGTTTTTTCTTTTCGATGTGGGAACCCAGTTGATTTTATGAACCCGTTTATGGATGTTGTGAACCTCAGGCTTCCAGAGGCTTGATTTTATTGATGGTCGATAATCCTTGTTTTATGTGCTCTTTATGTGGCAAGATATTGGTATCTTTTGTGAAATGGTTGTACGATTTTTTGTTGAGACTCTATTTTGTGCCTTTTAGCGAGATGGGTAATGCCTCACATGCCATCTGTTGGAATGTAATGATTTGTTCTTTATGGTACAACTCTTGCTTTTGATTAGGTTTTGGGGTCTCCAGGGAGAGTGGCTCTTCATGGGGGTCGGCGCCTCAAAAGGAGGAAGGGCTTAGGATAACCCACGTAAGAGTTAGATTAACAAGTGAAAACCTAATAATTGAACTTAGGGGGATGGGTAATAATAACATAATAAGATCATCTTGGATACCTCATCTACCCATTAGGGCTACCGCAAACTAATGGAAGACTAAGAAGGTCGTGGTTGGAAAAGTTGTTACCTCGTCCTCATGAGAGGTTAACGGCTCTGCATGAGTCACCCTATGGGGTCGGCGCCTCAAGTAGGAGGAAGGCCTAGGATAACCATAGATGGGGGTTGGAGCCTCATGTTGGAGGAAGGGTCGGGATAACCCATGTAGGCTATGCAATGACACTCTCCACTAGTTGCCCTTGTGCTTTGCTTTCTTGCTTGTCTCTGGAAGTGGTTTTGGTTGTTGCCTTTGACTTATTTATGATGTGTTATATGGCTTTGAGTTTATTGTGATTGAATCTTGGTTGTTGTCGTTTATGATCTATGTAACCTTCTGTGGTTGCTATTGGAGTTATTTTCCTATGATATTCTTGTTTGGAGTTAGTCTTGTGGCATTCTTGGTCGCAGTCACTTCCTTGTCACCTCTGAGCACGGGGGGTGGGTTTTTCTAAAACCCACGTGGTCGGGTGGAACGTGCTCCGCACCTGTTGGGTTCCCCATCAGCATTCATTCTTCTCAGTATCCTTCAGATGGAGCTTGTACTAGATATCCATCTTGTATTTCAGTCATTCTTTGTATTATGTATTTATCCCACATGTATGGGAGGTTTTATTGTATCTCATGTATTGTGAACATGTAATGTATTAAAAGATGATGTATTGTATATGCACCCTTGTAACCATTCATGATTTATGAGATTTATTATGGTTTGTATCATGTGATGTATTCACACTTATGCTTATGGATATATGTAAGTTATCTTTTGAAAATGGATATTGTAATGTTTATGTTGGATGTAAGATTAGTTAAGTTATTTAACCTTATGTGTATCTTTCATTATGAGTTGGTTTTATGCGATGTAACCTCGCGTGCCCCAAAGGACTTGATGTTATGATGTTATCGTATAATGTGATTATGGTTAATGGTTCATTATATGTTTACTTTGTATTATTTTTTTAAAAAAAGTGCATTGTTTTGTCCTTTGGGGTTTGCACGACGGGCGTTACAGTTGCCAAATTTCAAGAAGATCCTAGAGAATCACATGTGGCAATAGTAAAGAGGATATTTAGATATTTACAGGGTACTCCAAACTATGGTATATGGTATCCAAAGGATATTGATTTCTCTTTAAGTGCCTATATAGATGTAGATTTGGAAAGATGTGTGGATGATAGAAGTACAAGTGGAGGTTCTTTCTTTCTTGGAAGCAAATTGGTTTCATGGTTGAGTAAGAAGCAAGACTCAATGTCATTATCTACTGCAAAGATAGAGTGCATTGCAATAACATCTTTTTGCACACAAGTGTTGTGGATGAAGCAAACATTGAAGGATATCAAGATTTCATATGATGAACCTATTTCTATCTTGTGTGATAATACAAGTGCTATCAATATATCAAAGAATCTGGTGATGCATTCAAGAACAAAGCATATCTCAATTCAATACCACTTCTTGAGAGAGAAGGTTGTAGAAAATGAGGTGAAGTTGGAGTATGTGCCTACAAAGGATCAAGTTCCATATATCTTTATAAAGGCTCTTCCTAAAGATATATTCAAGTATCTCCAATATAAGTTAGGGGTTATTGCCCCTCCTTTCAACAAGATGCATAAGATTGTGCATTAGTCCAGTAGAGAAATTCAAGATTTATTATTTTTTTCTAGACTAATGAAGGCTACCTCTCAAGGGGAGTAGGTTGTAGTATTGTTGGTTGGTGAAGTCGGATGGAGTTTATTTTGTGCCCCTAAGGGGGAGAGTATAGAAAAGTGAAGTGTAGTGGAGTGAAGAAGATTTGGTTGATGGTGTTTCCCTTTGAATGTTGTCAAAGGGGGAGAGAAAAAGTGTACAATATAGGAAAGAGAGTTGGGTGAGTCTATGTCCCTTTTCCATTGATGTCAAAGGGGGAGAGAGAATCTGAAAAACATGGAGAGAGTTAGTGGATTGTATGGAAAAGTATTATCTAAAAAGAAAAGGAATGTGGAGAGAGCTGGTAACAAGAGAATAATTTCAGAAGAGAGAGTATAAAGAGGAAATATTTCCTAGTTAGGGGAGTAATTGCTGGGTAGAGTTGCTGGCTGTTTCTGGTTATTGATGATTTTGAACCCATGCTGCCATCAATGATAAAAGAGGAGATCAGCTTGAGTTATCTAGAGCTGCCTTGGGTGCTACTACTGAGGGCCAACCCCTTGTATGAAGAGAGTGTTGGAATGCTACTGGTGTTGATGATTTCAACCCCTAGCATTAAATTTTTTGGAAGCATGGAGTTGTTGGTATTGATGTCAACACAATGCGGGTGTTTTCATTGATGTCTTACTTCAATATAGTTGCAAAAGTTGTGTTTGGAGAGATATTTGGATGTGGTATAGTGTTGGTGATGTAGTTGGTTCACTTGCTTACCAAGTGCTTTTGAGAAAATTTAAATAAAAGAGAGTTTAGTATGACAAAGTGGTGTTCAATGTTTTGCTCTACATTTCTTCATGGTTGAATATATGCCTGTGTGGTTTGGATATGATGGTTAGAAGTGTTCAAAGGTTCTATATCCAACTTGCCTTTGGATCATCTCTATAGGCATGTGTTTGATAAAGATGTCTATCCGGGTGAAGAGAAGTGTCTAGGAGAAATTGAGAGATTTCATTTCTTCCAAAGAGCGTCTTCTCATCTTGTGGATTTGGGGTGGATGCTGAGAGCATTTTGTATCTAATTCCTGAATATTTGAGGTGTTGTGGTGGTTCCCCGTAAGGTCGCCCTGTGTTGGGATGTCTGCGTTGTAGTGTCTAGCTTGCATAGAATAAAGATATCTTGCCTGTGGTTGCAGAGAGTGGCGGAATATTCTAATGAGGGAATATCTGAGATGCTGTGAAGTGTTGCTGTGTGGTTCAAGTAGATTTTCCAAACTTGAGAGGTGCCTTTGCTTGTTTTATTATGGAACAAGGGTTTTAGAGGAAACCTCGGCAACCTTAAATAAAGAAGAAAGTTTTGGGGTGATATAACATTAATATATACAAAACAAAGTAGGACACTACAAAAGAGATACTTAAAAAACCCGAAAGAGAAATAAAAAAAACCGTAAAACTAGACAAACAATCAGCTACTAGACAGTTTCAAGAATCTGCTGGCCTTACCTGCATTTTTCAAGTGCTGAGCATTTGATCTCCTGGATGTTGACCAACGCTTGGTCGGCCTTTATTTTCAAATTAGCTATGGTCCTGTTGCTTGGTCCCCCACTATCCAGCTACCCTTCCTCATTGTCCAAGTCGAGAAAAATAGCAGTTTTAACCTGATGGGCTTTTTCTAGATTTTCCACCATGGTGTTCATGGTCTGTGCAATTGATTTTAAAATTTTATGGTTCATGATTAGCACTTTGTGGAGTGAAATTTTAATGTTCCTCACCTGTTCCTCCATATCCGCCTGCTTACCATCGTGATTGCCTTTAAAATCCTATAATTCCTCCACCGTTTTCTTGAGGCATTCCACCATATACTTCTCCTCTTCTGTCTACAACCTAGTAGCCCGACCACTTCCACTGCCTCTGTTATTATCCTCCATGGATTTCTCCATTTTTCTACTCATGGCTCTTTGGTTAAGCTTAATTTCTTTGATTTCAAAAAATTCCCATCTCATGAGCCTAAAATTATCCACCGCACCATTGTGGGCAATAGCAAGCACATCAGCGGGAAATTCCCGTTCCTCCTTAAAATAGTGATCCCCTGCCTTGAGGTCCATAGGGAAGCATGATCTCTCTTCTCTATCCGTTGCAGGATAGCTGGAGTACTTAGAAAATGACTCTGACTACTGTTCCTCATCATTAACATCATAGGAGGGGTTCTCCAACATTTTTCTCTTACCCTTTTTCAAAGAAGAAACCCTAGGTTTACTCTTGTCCTTGTCATCAGCCCTGACCTTAGGTGATTGGGGAGGCAGAGCCGGCATAGCTTTAAAATGATCATAAATGAGGACAAGCAAACCTTCATGAAGGATAGGATACCTACTAGGGATATGTCTATGGTTTTTCAGACTAGTATTTAGAGAAGAAGCTAGATAAAAAGGAAACGAGATTCTAACCTGGTGCTTGAAATGATTTAGCAAGATGAAGTGATACCTGAAGACTCTGGTATAACGCCCATCCAAAGTGACATATTCCATCAACACATTCAGAACCCTCCTCGAATGCGAAACAATAATATTTGTATCGAAGTAGCTTTTGGAGGTCCTACGTAATTCCTCCTTCTCTGCCTCCGACTTTGGGAACTTGCTAATAGCTTCATCAGACTATTTCATGTCCCTATAGAATTTAATGCCCTCCGTAGATAGACCAGTAACCTCAGCAATCAACTGTTTGTTGATAGTAACATGTCTGCCGAACAAATTAATCTTGCCATTATGCCAATCTTTCTTGAAAACCCTCGTAACCTCTAGGTCCCAACCATGGAGATTTTCAATATAAATAGTAATGCCACCATTCTCCAACTTCTTTCATAGCTTAGAATTGCTTTTCAACTGCTCACTGCTAATCGGTTCCACTCTGCAACTTTCACCACCCATTGTTCTGCTAGTAAGAAAGGAATAGTCCAGAACCCTATGGAAACAAACAACTAAAATGCCCAGAAAGCATGCGAAGTAAATCACATGCAATCGGGGGATGAGATAATTATCCCTCAACCAACTCAAAATAATAATTAAAACACAGTCCCGAGACTGTAGGGGAGGACACTCAGCCATCATTTGAAAGAATAGGAAACTGCACATGCCCGTGGGTACGATCATACATCATCAGAGCTTTGACGTTAGCCTCCAACTCATCTTGCCCCTGCCAAATCACCTTACTCAGAGCCTTGACACCTTTGTTAGCAAATAAATCTACCATCGTGTTTATATCGCGGTAAACATGCTTTATGACACTTTTTTCGAAGGTATTAATTATTTCCTTAGGGATATCAATCCAATTCTGTATTGACCATGAGCATTTCTAGCGTCCCTTTAAGCATTGGATGATATTGTTCGAGTCACCTTCAATCCAGACATATTTAAACTTTAATTGGCTAGCCAATTTCAATGTCTAGAAAACACCCAAGGCTTCCACCACATGGTTGGTCTTAGTGCCTAAAGGAACCGCCATAGCCACAATAAAAGCACCATTTTCATCCCTTATCACCCCACCACACTCGACAGGCCCAGGATTTCCCTTGGTCGCGCCATCAAAGTTGATTTTGACCCAGCCAAAGGGGGGAAGACTCTAGCATATGCCCTCTCTAGGGTCCTTAATGCTTTTAGACATATTGAAAATTTCCACATTGATCTTCTAGGCCTCCACAATTCTACAATCATACTCCTGCATACTGACCTTACCTTTGCCATATAACTTCTTGTTAAGCAAATTAAAGTTTTCACCCACAACTCTATTTATCTTACCAAACACCACTTCCTCTGAGAGAGCAGCATCTCTAAATATTATGTTATTGCATTCTTTCCATAAACCCTAGGAAAGGTGAGGAAAGATATAATTCCATAGCAGATTCAGGGCCCAATTCTTTGAGGGGGCCTTCCATTGGTTATAAAAATCCACAATAGTTCCAGGAAAAACCCAGCTGAGATCCCACATTCAAAGAATCCTACACCATATGGCATGAGCAAACGGACAAAGAAGAAATAGATGAGAAGAGGTCTCAGCCTCAGCATAGCACAGATAGCACTTGTTAGGAAAGGAGAACCCCCTCTTATGAAGATTATCATTAGTAAGCTGCTTATTATAAAGAAGAATCCAATCAAACAAATTAACTTCTGGAGTAAGGTTGTTCACCCACACCTTATCCCAATCATGGGCATCAATGCCAGAGTAACAAGAGGCAACAACAGAAGAAACAGAGTAGTACCAGAGGATGAAAGCTTCTAGATCAGAGTGTCCTCCCTCCCTTGAGAATTGATCTTAATAGAATTAAGAAGAACCTGTAGAGGTTGAAGAGTCGGACTGATAGCAGATATCTCAACCCACTGATCAAACTTCCAATAATCCCCAACCAACCGACGAAACCTGGACTTGCAGTCCTCCATATAGATACTATAGATAGGATTATTACACAGACACTCCTTTCCAATCCACTTATCTTCCCAGAACCAAAATTTTTGCCCATCACCCACCTTCCAAAAAGCTTCTTTACCAGCCAGGTCTCTAGCTTTAATGGTATTGTTCCATAGAAAGGAGCCAGAGGGAAGGTTCTGAGAATTGAGGAAATCTTGAAGGGAATTAACCTCCCTCAAGTATTTTCTACACCAAATAGAGTTCCATTCCCGAACGTCCACAAAATTTCTCCAAACTTGCTTAGCTAGGAGCGCTTTATTAAACACTATGATGCTTCTAAGGCCAAGGCCTCTGAGGCCCTGCAGACCTACACGCTCCACATATGGGGGAAAGGGGTAGGAGAATCTGTCCCTACTCTACCCAGGTGCTAGCGCAGAACCTTCTTGAATATTTTTTCTCACCTTAACCTATAGGTCCTTTTGCATGTTTAGGTACCCATGGTTCTCCTGGCCAACTCCACTACCATCACCATTCAACCACCCAAGCCAATCTTGGTGCAATGTCTCCAACCCTTCCTTAGCCCTTAATCTACCCTAAAGGCTAACCTAACCTCAACACTCAATTAGAGCTTTGTGGGGGTGTAGAGGTGTCTCCAATAGCTTCATACCATCCTCCTAGGGTTCTTGAAGGTTCACCATACTCTACCTTCTCATCGCTTTCACCAAACCCTCATTTAGGGTTGGAAAAGGCTACTAGCCCTAGAGCCCCAATTAGGTCTCCACCTCTGAGAAAACAAGTCAGTCCTTGAAAGTTTCCCAAAGAACATAGGATCTTTCCTTGGGTTTCCTGGTCCATATTCCCACCTCTCAAATATTTTTGGGGTCTTGGACCTTCACTGTCCGTACACAGGCGTAACCCACATTTTGCAAGAATTAGGGCTTTTTAAGCCATTTCCTGACCACACAGTGAACTGTCAGCTTATTCCAACCCCTTAATAGTCTGATGAATCCTCCTCCTTCATTCCAAGTCTTTGCAAGGCATATATCTACCTCTCCACACTGTTCCTTGACAAGGAAAGGTCACCCCTGCAAACCAAGTGCTTAGCACTAACTGTCTTTCCTAGTCGGGCACTGTCAAGCTCGCCTAGGAGAAGACTTTCTCCATGATCCCTTGACTCCTACAGACTCCTAACCCTAACCTATTTACAAACATGGATCCTAGACACAATTCCCAAGAGGCTGTACGTTATGTATAGTGGGAATGTAACCTAAACCTCCATTTCCTACTAACAAACTTATCAAAACAAAAAATGCAAAGAAACAACTATCTACTATAATGCTTGAAACAGAACTAGAAATATAAATGGCTACCACACAGGGCTTAATCTACCAGTGCATTGCATCCTACGTATAAAACAATAACATATTCAATCCATTAAAGCTCTATCTTGAGACAAAATCAGAAAATCACACTAAACACCACTGTTTTTCTTCAATTTCACAAATTTCACTACAATATCAATGCAACCAACCAACTCTCAGGTCGAGGCACATCTTAAATAGGTTTCAAAAATAGTTAATCTCCCTTGGTCGGTCATGTAAGTCATTAAATGGCAAAGTTGTAAAATGCACTGTGTTTTTCAACTTTTGCCAAGTTTTATAAAACTAAGTAAAAATGAGTTCTTAGACTCACTCTCCCTCTCCACTTCCTAACCTACTGACCACTAATGAGCACAACCTACTTTCAAACCTCTAACTCTATCTAAATGGTCAACATGACCTTCATGGTAATATTGCAAAAACAAAAATGCATTCAAGACTTTCTAAATGACTAGTGTTCCTAGGTGCTCCTGCACCATTCTCCCCCTCCCTACACAAAAACTAAGGAATGGGAGGAGAGATCAGTGACACATCAATGCCCTACTTCTTAAAATCAGCTTCATCTACCCAAGTAGCCTTA
>VDFB02230077.1:0-24893 GCA_007258455.2 Sequoia sempervirens
TTGTCCAACCTCCTCTGCATATCTTCCAATTATTGATCTATGGTGGCATCTTGTGGCAATAGTGGCACACTAGATACATTTGGGTCTCCATCTATCATCCACTCTCAAAGCTGCCTCTCAGCCTCATCCATCTCATCCCTAATATTTGGCTCCTCCTCATCATAACCAGTGTCCTCCTCTCCTCCTTTGACCTCAAGGGCCTCCTCCGCTACATGCACCTCCTATCTCCCCTCCTCTTGCCTCAACCCCTCATCTCTCTCCTCCTCCTCTGACACCTCAGGGATAACATCTAAGGTTGCTATCTCCACATGCTATCTAACCCCCTCAATTGCCTCCCTCCATCCCCTCCTCTCCTCCTCTGTCTACCACCACTGTCATCTCCTCCGTCTCCTCTGTCATCTCTGCCTCCTCTCCCTCCACCTCCTTTGCCACCATCTCCTCCGCCACCATCTCTACCTCTCCCCCTGCCCCTTCGACCTCCTCGCTGCACTCATGGTATAATAAATCTATGGTTAACAGATGTTGGTGCGTTAGGATCCATCAAGGGAATTAGCTTGTGCGTGTGCCACCATAAATCATAATTTGTAGTTGTCCCTAGATCTACTACTCCTTCTTTCCAACACCATGGTTATCTCACCAATCCATCTATCCACTATTGATCAAATGGCATTGATATAGTAGGACCCCATGTAGGCTCTCGAGATGACCCTACATACTTTGTTGTCCCCATAGGCACACCCTATTTCTCCTCAAACTGACAAAGTACTCAATGGGGTAGGTACATCTCTATAATTAGCTAATATTGTACTATCCACCCAATCAACTATTAGAACTATGTATAAAATACTAGGTGATCTCCCTCACCGACCCATTGTGCACAATCCATGTATGGTCTCTAGACAAATGCAATCATCATATCAATCATGTGTCACCAGATTCTTGTCTCTCTCACCCTAGTCTACTGTAAGGATCCTCCATATAGATATACATACACCATCGGCTAACTGAGGCCTCTAAATAGGTGGCCGAAAGATGGAAATATGCTCCCAGGCCTAGATCATTAATAAATTCATGCCACAACTAATGTTGCTCACACCCCTGTATGCTACCTCGTGCAGCTGATGATAGAGCATACCAAGTAGACAAGGTCCCCAAGGATTTGCTACATCCAGACTAGCAAATCACCCCATCCAATCAACAATCCATGTCCTCGACGATCTTGAATCAGGACCCCGACAATCAAAGTACATCTCATGGCATCCCACTATGGGTAGTGCTCTACAAGGTACTCCCACCGAATCTCATACCCATCAAAACCAAGGCTTGTGCCATCATCCACCTCATATAGCTCTTTCATGGCCTACAATCCCCACTGAGGATCGTACACCACCTGCTCTCCTCTAATTGGAATATGTAAAATCTAGTACACATCCTCCAGAGTAATTGTAGCCTCTCCCATAAGCAAATGAAACAAACAAGTCTTAGAGTGCCATCTCTCAACTAGTGTTGTCAGTAGTCCCATATTAGCCTAGATAATAGGCATATAGGTAACATAGTACAACCCCAATTGCATCAGTCATCTCTGCACATGCAGAAATGAGATTTAGCACATTCTTGAAAATCATTATTACCATCTATCTAGCTAAACATAAGCAAAAAGTGAGTCTAAGGTTAAGTCAACCTTGGTCAAAGTCAAATGCATTGTTTTGACTTCATTTGCGTCGTGTTTTTCTATTTGTGTTGTTCTGTACAACACTTGTGTCACACTGTGGCAGTTAGTCATTTGGACTCACAAATACATCATCTTCAGTCAATTGTGTCACTCCATAGTCAAATGCATCATTCTTAAATCAAATGTGTCTCTTGGCTTTGTGCATGTGTCGCAACCATGCGAATGCATTGTTATGATTATCATTTGCATTGCAAAATGAAAAATGTGTCTCAACATTGGAAAATGTGTTGCACTGAATTGAACCTAACATGACCTCAAATGCGACTTACGCGAATGCATATGCATCACGGTGCATTCGTTTAGCTACCCTAAAACCATAAAAATACATGAAAAATGATGAAATGAAAAAGTGGGTACGAGGCACATAACGTTGAGTCTATGCCCTCTGGGCATTAGAAGGTCCTGACGATGTAGTCGTGGTGCTCTGTGACTAGAATCACCATCTTCGCGTGCACTCTGTTGGCTATGAGCTCTCCAAATTTGCAAGTGTGAATGTCAAAATGAATTGACTTTTACCCCATTTTCAACCTATTTATAGGGTCAAAATGGGATTTTCTTAAACCAAATTATTACTGGAGGCTATTTTGACCAACTTTGACTGTCCTTTTGATCGCTTTAAACACATTGAAATCTGAAATCGCTTGTGCCATTGCTTTTCTGGTCATCAAATTAACTTGTTAGGACACTTTCAGAAAAACTTGCACCATACCAAAATTTGAAAAAATTTCCAAGGGGGCATGGATATTTCCTACCTTCATTGGGGCATGTTTTCCTCCTTTGTGCCTCACCATTTACTTTGGGTTTTGATTTATTTAGCTTCTATTCTGGTAACTTAGATTGTTTCCCATAGTTACAGGATTAAACCCACTTCTACTTATCTTCTAAATTCAAATTAACATTAAATGAATATTTGAGATTATTCATTGATTGTCTAAAAACTAATTACATAAGAATTACCTTAACACTCATTTAATTTATCTCTACCCTCAAATCTAACAACAAGATCTAATAACAAACACTCTACATTGAACTTGACTTGCAAAATATTTGGCCATTTCTTTGTAATTTGCACTTACTTTTCAACTTTACTTTCACTATCCTAAAGATTGGATTTCAAGAGTTTGAATCTCCTCCAACAAGTACAAAATCCACTACCTTTTATATAGAATACATATTTGTCTCTTATCACATCTAAAACACCATCAAATTCCACCAACCTCTTCTTCCTTTTAAGCTCAATTCTTCCTTGAGAATGATTCCAATTAACTAATCACACTTAGATATGAGAAGCATTTGATTTGACTCCTCCATAAGTGTTCTCCAAAATCTTTGTCTTTACCAACAATTTTCCTATACTCTTACATTTTCTTGTTCTTAGAATTTTCTCCTATCTAGAAACTTCTCTTTTGTTCTCAAATGTTATACCCACACATGTTATTTAGTATGCAATTCCCCTATGCCAAATTCACCTTGAATGGAAAGGTAGAGACCATTTCCAAACTTCATCAATTTCAATGTGACATGCTCAGTTATAGAATTCAGAAGCATAATCTTTCAAATTTCATAGACTCAATCCCACATTAACTCTTTCACCATATTCCAAGTTTTTATCTTTCCTCATTTTAACTATTTCAAATTGTACTAGATCCCACAATATGGATTTATGTCCTTTCAATTTTTTGGCTCAAAATTTACACTCTTTAGGTCATCCATTCACTAATATTTTAAACTCTTCTAGATGTAATCCTATCTATCTTCTCATGATTCAAGCTTACAAAAAATGTATGGGTGTTAATCTATGAATTATGACCCAATTTTAGAAAGGATTTAATGATCTTTTCTTTAGGCCTATACTCTTCAAGTTCTATTTATTGGTTTGCATCCTCATCTCGAATATCAATTTCTAAAATCTCTTCAACTACTCTTCTTCCAATGTAAAACTCTTATGTTGTCCCTATCTCACACTCCTCTTTAACTACTATTAATAGAGTGAGGGCCTTTGTTGTTCTTTTCTCTCTAGCCTATTTGATTTGGACTCATTAGAATGAATGGATGGATTAGATAGTCTAATCCAGATAAATGACCCATTCCAATGAAAAGATGAATGACTCAATCCCAGGACAGCATGCAAGATTATCCAAAAGAAGAATAGAGATACCATCATAGAAATGAAACTCACTAACAATATGATTAAACCTTATTTTATTTCTCTAGTGGTCAACTTAAATTCAACCAAGTTCTTTCAACTTAACTACACGAGATTTTAACATACTATAGTTCTATATTGTTGATGTGTTTAATGTGGAATGAACAACACTCAACTAGAGTAGAAGCCAATCACGAACACTTTCATACACAAAAATCTAATGTTATTGATTAGTTCTTAGAAAACTTATTACATCAAGTACTTTGGCAGAATTACATTTACACACACTAGAATTCTAGATATATTCCAATTAGAAAGCTTGTATGACTCTGAATCCCATCCCTCTCTACAACCCATGCATAGTACTTTGTGAAATTCCAATGCTTAAGACTCTAGATAGAAAATTGTGCTTCTTTGTCTTCAGCTTTGGTGTACACCTAAGGAACTTTAGGTTGGTCTTCATTTTTTGCATCATCTATGTTCAGCTTTAGTAAATACCATAGGAGATTGATGCAGGAGCATCCAGTGGTGTAAGGGCAATCTTGCATCACCTAGAAATAGTTAAATTTCAAGTTTCTTAGTTTTTAGATATTGCAGTATTAGTTGCCCAAATTTGCACTTGAAAATCTTTCGAGTTAGATTTGAGGCACTTAGATTTCCTGGATCAGCCCTGAAACTTTTTAAAATCAGCATATCAGATTTTGAGCACGTTATTGACTTCGATACCTTTCCAACGGTTCAAACGGTTCGCGAATCGGAGTCCTGAATCAAAAGTTGTGGCCCCGGGAAGTTGGCGCACTTTCTAGAAGATACAATTGCAACTGTTCTTTTAAAATTTGAACTTTGAGTTGTAATTTTTCAGTGCCAAACCACCTAAACTCAAATTTGAATGTTGTTTTAGCTCCAAACAAAAGAGGAGCTCTATTTATGGGTGGGTTTCTAATTTTTAGGAAACTTTTTGGGGACAAGCTCGCATATTGCGAAAGGGTGATTCTGTAGCTTTCTATAACTTGCATGTGTTGTAGAACCTGGGGATTTGAGATCCTGTGCATGTAAGCAGCTTCATTTTCTGAATAATAAAATTATTCTCTTGTGTGTGGGTTATTTTCTAAGTCTTGGGCTGCGCCCTCATCAAGTGGTATCAGAACAAGGTTTTCTTGAGCATGTGGATAGATCGCCGATCATGAGGCTGTTCACACCAGGACCATGGTTGTGGGTCAAAGTCAAGAAAGATGCCTCCAAGAGTGATGCTTGGTAGGCATGGTGGTGCCAGAGGTGGTCGAGGTGACAAAAATGCTAGTAGAAGAGATGCACTAACAACCCTCTAGAGACAAATTGATGCGTTACAAGAGCAGTTGAGAAGAGGGTTAAACCCGAGGGAGGAAAGTGAGGATGAAGGAGAGGAAGAAGGTTCAAATGTAGAAGAGGAAGAAGAAGCAATTGATCAAGACCAAATGCGGATAATAAGGGCCATTTAAGTCGAGAAAAGACCTTAAGTACCCATTATTCAGGAAGTCTGAACCGAAAGAGTTGATCAAAGCTGGATCAATGAGCTGAAAAGAATATTTTGAGTATGAAGAAATGGAGATGGTCGGGTTAAGTTTATGAAAATCGAGCTGAAGAAGAGACATGCACTGGTAACTGGTGGAAGAGTTCTAGTTGGAAAGAAATGCGAAGAGGAAAGAGAAGATCATAAAATGGGATGGCGTGGTGAAAACTGAAAGCGGTTCATGCAGGTGGACTACGAGTTAGATCTGTGAAGAAGTACAGGGTTGAAGCAAGGAAGCAGATCTGAAAGAATCTACTGAATATTTTCACAAGAGATAAGTAACCGGAGCGGGTCACACAAAAGGCCAATGGGAAAGAAAGATACTTGATATATATCGGTTCAATAGAAACGTGAAGGTCGCTCGTCAGGAATAATACCAGTAAAGGGATAATAGTTTCTCAAAAGGTGGAAATTGAGATTGAAATGCTCAGGGCAAAGGAGGTCAAAATTAAAGAACAATAGAAGATAAAATATTAAGCGAAGATAACCGTTACAATGCGAACAAAAGTAACCAGTCATGATGGTGATCAAAGGTAGGATAGAGATATGGATAAAGTTGAAGAGGTGGTTTTAAAGGCGATGTTTAATGTAATGGTGAAAGAAGAACGCTCGAACAGATATGGAAGACGAAGAGCGAGAGAGAAGGTCATGGAAGGTTGCACATGTGGATACAAGGAACTAATCGAACATTGAGATGATCTTGAAAGGAGAAACCCTAGTGATTAGGAAACCTACAGTGGCCCGAGGAAAAGGGAACGAGCAGGAGGAAGAATCTATTTCACACAAGGTGCAGAAGTGCTGAAGAAGGAAAATGTTAATGATGTCATTATTGTGGTGCAGACAGATAATTTGGTGTCGGAGAGAGATGGTCCTAGGGATTGGTGAAGTGGGAAAGGCACCACGTCCATGTATCAGATTGTTTGGTTGCAGAAAGACCACAAAGTTTTGGTCAATGAGCAGTGCCTAGTAAAGTTCAAGATCGGGAGCTACCATGATGAGGTACTTTGTGATATCATCCCATGGATGCATGTCACATGTTGTTGGGGAAGCCGTGGTAGTTCGGTGATAAATTGAGCCTTACATGATGGCCATGCAAACACTTATTCCTTGACAAGGATGGGGTTCCCGTCTAAGTTACCAGAAACTAAAGGACTAAAAGAAAGGTATCATTGGAGTGCTAGAATTTTGTTATGTAGATGGAAGAAATTTTTTAGAGCCTATGAAGCATGAGCGTGTGTGTTATGCATTGATTCCTAGAGTGAGTAAGGAGGATAGTGAGAAGGTTCCAGAAGAAGTTTCTGGGATGTTGGATGAGTTTCAGGATATTGTTTCTAATAATGTACCTGAGGGTTTACCACCAATAAGGGTTTATCACGTTGGCTGCCACAAAGCAAGGACCCAGAACAACTTCCACGAACACAAAATTCCTTCAAATATTACTCCTCAAAGATCCAAAACACGCTACAACACCCAATAAATGAAGAAAATGGAAAATATGAACTCACAAAAGAAAACACCAATCGTGAGTGCCATGATTGATGTAGACCACTAGCATCCATTCTAGAAATATCCATGATCATCACAAATCACCACAAAAACATCTGCAACAACTCAAGTAACCAGAATCACATCATTTTCCTTTAAGAACACCAGCTAGAACAACTGAACAACCATCAAAATTTAGATGCCCATAACTCGATCAGATCCTCACGCGGACCTCTGAAACTTAACATGCAAATACTAGAGATACTCAACAACAGACAATTTAATCCACAACCTCTAGTAATCAAATGCAATAATCTGGTACTCTGCAACTTCTGGAACTTCACTGTCAACTGCCTCAATTTTTTGAATGCCTCTCGATGCCCTTGCATCATATATCTTAATTGATGAGATTAAAAGGCTAATTCACTAGTTGTAAGATACATTTACTTGACAAGCAAAAATATCTATAGTTTAAAATCTAGAGTTAAATAGCTAGTGTATATTGGTCATCCAATAGGTATTCTATGCCCCAACGTGGAGGTAACTATTGGAGCAATAAAAAAAAATCACCTCATTTTTTTCATGTATGAAGCAATTTAACATCCGACTAGACAATACATTTGCACTAGACGATACATTGACAAATGTAAGTTTCTCATTAAGGCCCTGCTCAGGCCTTTTGGAGTGGTGATTAAATCACAAATAAAAGGAGCAATGTTCTAGGATTTGTTAATAAAATGATAAGGAATTTTGAACTAATCAGAAATACAATGTGAGCATATGCTCTTTGTATAGATTAACACCATCTCATTAGAATTGTAAGGAGAAAATAATGCAGGATATCTTGAAATAGACACATGGAAAATGCACTATAAGCATAAATGATCCTAGTTGTCATGTACTCTTCTTTCCATGGTGGAATGAAAGTCTAAACAAAACTTATTGGGTTCTTAAAATATTAGTTAGGATTAGTGGCTAATGGTTTATTGTGATGCTAAAGGCCTGGTTGTCTGACTATTGCTTTATGATGGATTATTCCTAATAATAAATAGATCAAAAATCAGAAAGTATGACTCATTTTCATTTAGTGGACTCTTACTTATATCTTGTTTGGATTATGCTTATGAAGAACTCATGTTGGTGCATGCAAAACAATTTGGCTTGAGTTCTTAATAGTAAGTACAAATTAATGAGTGAAAATATTTTTAGGTAATATATACATGACATCCTTAATCACAAAGTTATTATTGAAGAATGTAGACTGCAATCTTCTAATTTTTTTTTGATACGTTGCAATCTTCTAAATTTTGTTCTCTCCTAAACTGTAGGTTTTCTTTTAAGTTTTTGTATTATAGAAGCTCAACACAATTGATTTCTTAGAGATTATATTTCCACTACCATGGAACTTTCAAAAAATAATCATTTTCCATATGCTTACATATAGAGAATACGGATTGAAAGTAGTCAATACTACTAGTGAAGATAGTGAGCCTTGTGCAATTGGTTTGGAGCACAATTATAGTGTAGCTATTGAAGGTATTACCAACTTGTAAGATAATTCCAATTTTTGTTTTACAAATCTTTATTGACCTTTTGACATGTTAAAATTGTTTATTTTAAAGCTTTTAGAAGATTTTTATTATAAAATAAATTTATTTTAACCAAACACATTGATCCTAACTTTTTGTTTTCTTTGAATCAAAATGCTATAAGCCTATATATATTATATTGATATATAAGATATTGTAATTAAAAATATGTCAAAATATTCTAGCATTTATTTTTTAGGAATGACTGTGCTTTCTAATGTCAACTTTTTTGTCCCTATCAGTCAACAAAATTCTCTTATTATATAGATATCTATCAACATTGTAGCAAAAGAGGGGTGCTTCACACTGTTTATCAACTTTTACTTGCTGTCAGCCATTTTCAAAATAGGAAAATTACTATCTATATTATACCCTATATATGCATTTCAACATATATATTATCTCCAACATCACCATTTCCATTTAAATATTTTCTCCTTCTATAGTAATACCATGCACCAAATCTTCTCCAACTTCTTCATTGATTTCATTGGTCGACTATGAATGAAGAGTAATATTAATATTTGGAACTTGCAGAAGGTGGTTTGGCTAAGTTATAGGTCACTGGTTGAATTTTTGGAACACACACATGAGTGAGGAGAATTGAAATTGCAAGATATTTTCTTTTAAATAGAGCAATGGTATCCTTTCCAAATCAAGCTGATACTTGGCAAGAGCTTGGTAAAGATGTCCTCAACAATCCATTTTGATTGACCTTTAAAATGCATCAAACAATTCTACATATTTGGTCTTGTGAATCAAGAAGTGTCTTGGAAAGGTTCCACCAATATATGCTTCACCATTCCAAATATCATATGTTTGCACACTTTGAAGAAAATCATCATTTTCCATAAACACTTCATTTACAGACTTTATTGCAGCAATACTTAGAACCATTTGGTAGTGATTTACCAATTCAAGTAAATTGGAGATAAAGATGGATACCAGATTGGATGGGAAAATAATCCTCTAGGTATTTGGGATGATAATTTTGTCACCAAGTACTGTCTTTATGCCACTACAACTACATTGACACTCCACTTTGAATGCATGTTGCAACTGCTCCTTTTCTAATAGCTTAGAAAATGGCTTCTCTCATGGCCTCACTTGAAATTTAGATTTGTAGTTCCTTGGGCATCTAATGCACAACCAAACAAAAAGAAAACCCCAAAATTGGATTCAAGAAAGAAACATGATACTGGATCGAAATATTCAGAATTTGACAACCCCTAGGGATACTAAGCTCAATCGATCACCATACTCAGCATTCTAGACTTCGATTGTAGGAAATTTTCATGTGAAATCAAGCATATAAATAGAGTTCAGAAACACACTAGAAACCTAGGGTTTGTTAGTCACGAACCATACTACGAACCCAAGTATTGAAAAATTGAAGTTAAAAAAGTAAGTGATAATGCCTTAGTTTCAGAAAGCACGTATGAGTTACAAATACAATGTTGGAACAGTAATTTCATTTTAAACAATTTGTCTTGAGCATATTTTTATGTTTCCACCTCATGACTAAAAACTTTCTCCTTATTATAGCTTTATTAAAATCTCGTACCTTTTTCCTACACAAAAAATCACACATTAGTATATGAACTTTTGTTAATTGATGAGGGCTCAACCCGAGACTTAGAAAATAACCCACAATCAAGAGAATAATTTTATTATTCAGAAAATGGAGCTTTTTACATGTAGAGGATCTCAGATCCCCAAGTTCTACAACATATGCAAGTTAAAGAAAGCTACAGAATCACCCTTCATTAATATGCGAGCCCCAAAAAGTTACCCAAAAATTAGAAACCCGCCCATAAATAGAGCTCCTCTTTAGTTTGGAGCCAAAAAAACATTCAAATTTTAATTTAGGTGGTTTGGCACCAAAAATTACAAATTGAAGTTCAAATTTCAAAAGAACATTTGCAATTGTATCTTCTAGAAAGTGCACCAACTTCCCGAGGCCATAACTTTTGATCCGGGAATCTGATTCTAAACCGTTTGAACCGTTGGAAAGGTCTCAAAGTCAAAGCAGCTTGAAATTTCCTATGCTAATTTTGGAAAGTTTAGGGCTGATCTGGAACTCTAAGTGCCTCAAATCTAACTCAAAAGATTTTCAGGTGCAAATTTGGCAAACTAAAACTGCAATATCTTTCCACCTAGGAATAGAAAAAAAAAATCGTAAATTGGGAATTTCATTATGATGAAAAGGGTATCCAAAAATGTAAAAACATCTAAAAACCAAGAAACTTGAAATTTAACTATTTTTGGGTGATGCAAGATTGCCCTTACACCACTAGATGCTCTTGCATTAGACACCCAGGGTAATTTGAGAAGTGACCCTGTCACGTCTCAGATGGTGGAGGAAAACCAAAATGGTCTACCTCTACCTTAGGAAACCAGGATGAATCTTCAACATGCCTTCCTTTCCATTTCACCAGATATTCTTCATACTACTTGTTCCTGGTACTATTTCCCACATGACTATCTAGGATTTCTTCAATCTACTCCTTTTCTGAAGTAGGGGCTGAAATTCCACACTATTCCATTGTTGGTACTTCCTCTGCACCACCTTCATGATACTC
Organism: Sequoia sempervirens; assembly: GCA_007258455.2. Taxonomy (NCBI): domain Eukaryota; kingdom Viridiplantae; phylum Streptophyta; class Pinopsida; order Cupressales; family Cupressaceae; genus Sequoia; species Sequoia sempervirens. Next base: position 11,084 of record VDFB02230077.1, read on the forward strand.
TGTCAAATCTGAAATGTTGAACACAAGGGAAATGTTGAATCCATCCGGCAACTCTACCTCATATGCATTCCCTGAATCATGCCTCTTCAAGATTTTATAGGGACCGAACTTCTTCATCTTCAATTTGTTATATGTTCCCACTGGAAACCTTTCTTTCCTCAAATGGACCATCACTTCATCACCAATCTGAAACTCCTTATACCTCATCTTATGATCTGCCTTAGCCTTATAATGCATAGTCATCTTGTTAATATGTTCTCTTACCTTCTCATGTATATCCTTGATGTGTTCTGCAAAAACTTCGGCTTCAACACTTATTTTCTTTTCTTGGTCCATCTTCCTCAATTCTGGAGCTGTTCTGGGGCTACCTCCATAAACAATCTAGAATGGTGATCTACTAGTGCTTCTATTGACAAAATTCTTGTAAAAAAATTCTACCTGGGGTAAGATTAAGTCCCATCCCTTGGGTTTATCTCCTACCAAACATCTCAGTAGGTTACCCAGACTCCTGTTAACAACCTTTGTCTGCCCATCTATTTGTGGATGGTGTGCAGAACTGAACTTCAACTCTATCTTCAACTTCTTCCACAAGGTTCTCCAAAAGTACCCCACAAATTTGGTGTCATGATCTAAAACAATACTCTTTGGCAGACCATGTAGCCTCACCACCTCGTTGAAGAACAAGTCAACAATGTGGACTGCATCATGGGTCTTCTGACATGGAATGAAATGTGCCATCTTGAAAACCTATCAACCACCACAAAAACTGAATCATTCCCTCGTTGTGTCCTTGGCAAACCAAGAACAAAGTCCATACTTATATCCTCCCATGGCCTCTCAGTACAGGTAAGGGCTGATATAAGCCTATATTCTGGCTCACTCCTTTAGCCATCTAACATACCCTGTAGCTTTGTACAAACTTCTTCACATCCTATGACAATTGAGGCCAATAATAATGCTCACTGATAATGGCAATGGTCTTATCCTGACCAAAATGTCCTGCCATTCCTCCACTATGCTTCTCCTTTATCAAGTTCTCTCTCATGGAACTCCTCGGGATACACAATTGACTTCCCTTAAATAACATGCCATCCTGGATTATGAAATCCAGCCACCTTGTCCTGTCCACTGTAACAGGTTCCTTGCAAGCTTACCAAGCCTCTACAAAATCAGGATCTTCTACATACAGTGTCTTGAGTTCATTGAACCCAACCACTTCAATCTACATCTTTGTCATCAATGTATGCCTCCTACTTAAGGCATCTGCAACCCTATTTGACTTCCCACTCCTATGTTTCAAAACAAAGGTATAATTCTGCAAAAACTCTACCCATTTCATATGCCTTTGATTTAATTTTCCCTGAATATTTAGGTACTGCAAGGCTTGATGATCAGTATATAGAACAAATTCATTTGGAAACAAATAATGTCTCCATTTCTTTAATGCTTGAACTATTGCATAAAATTTTTGATCATATACAAAATACTTTCTCTTGGCATCATTTAACTTTTCACTAAAATAGGTAATGGGCTTACCTTCTTGGCTCAACACTGCTCCAATGGCACAACCACTGGCATCACAATCTAGCTGAAACACCTTGTTGAAATTTGGGAGGGCTAGAACAGGTTGCTTTATCACCTTCTGCTTCAATAGTTCAAAAGTTTTTGTTGCTCCACTGCTCCACTTGAATTCTTTTCTATCCCCTCTCATTGTTTAGGTCAAAGGTCCACAAATACTACTAATGTTTCTAATGAACTTTTTATAAAAAATAGCCAAACCATGGAAAGATCTCACCTCGGCAGCAGTTATTGGGGTAGGCCATTCCAAAATAGCCTTCACCTTCTCTGGGTCCATCTTGAGACCTTCTGCTGAGACAACAAACCCCAGGTACACTAACTCCCTTTTCACAAAACTGCATTTCTTTAGATTAATCAATAGTTTCTCTTCTCTTAGCTTCTCAAAGGCTCTCCGTATATGCACCAAATGCTCATCCAACGTCTTACTGAAAATCAAAATATCATCTAAATACACAATAACAAAACTTCCTAGAAATTATTTTAGTACCTTGTTCATGAGCCGCATGAATGTGTTCAGTGCATTGGTTAGCCCAAAAGGCATGACTAACCACTCGTATAGGCCCTCTTTGGTCTTGAAGGAAGTCTTCCATTCATCTCCCTCTAGAATCTGAATCTGGTGATATCCACTCTTTAGATCAATCTTTGTGAAGTACTGAGCTCCACTCAAATAGTCCATTAGGTCATCCATCCTTGGCAGGGGAAATCTGTACTTGATTGTTATCCTGTTTATGGCTTGGTAATCTGTACACATCCTCCACTCCCCATCCTTCTTTGGTGCTAGTACTGCAGGTACTGTACATGGACTCAAACTCTCCCATATCAAACCCTTCCTCAACAACTCTTGAACTTGTTTGTTCAACTCCTCATTTTCTACTGGAGTCATTCTATGAGCTACCTTATTTGGCAAACTGGCTCCAGGAATCAAGTCAATTTGATGACTGATCTTTCTTATTGGTGGCAAACCCTCAGGTACATTATCAGAAACAATATCCTGAAACTCATCCAACATCCCAAAACTTCTTCTGGAACCTTCTCACTATCCTCCTTACTCACTCTAGGAATCAATGCATAACACACACGCTCATGCTTCATACCTTCTAAAAATTTTCTTCCATCTACATAACAAATTCTAGCACTATTGCATACCTTTTCTTAAGTCTCCTTAAGGGGTTTCAATTTGTGACGAACCCCATCCTTTGTCAAGGAATAAGTGTTTGCATGGCCATCATGTATAGCTCGCCTATCGAACTGCCACGGCCTCCCCAACAACATGTGACATGCATCCATGGGATGATATCACAGAGTACCTCATCTTGGTAGCTCTTGATCTTGAATTTTACTAGGCACTGCTCATTGACCAAACCTTTGTGGTTTTTCTGCAACCAAGCAATCCGATACGGATGCGGGTGCCTTTCCCTCTTCAGAGTACACCAGATTATTAGTGCTTCCACCATCAATAATGACATCACAACATTTTCCTTCACACTTGCACCTTGTGCGAAACAGATTCTTCCTCTGTTCTGGTTCCTTTTCCTTAGTCACTAGGGCTCTCCTAATTACTAGGGATTCTCCCCTTTTAGCATCATCTGAATGTTCAGATTGGGCCTCCTTATCTGCATGCACAACCCTTCCATGACCTTCTGGCCTTTTGTCTGCCGTTCCTTGGTGTTGTGGACATTCAGAGGCTCGATGCCCTTCTTCACCACACTAGAAACACGTTCCTTTGAAACCACCTCTTCTAGATCCTTTTCCATATCTCCCTCGTCCTCTACCTCTTTGATCACCACTGTTTTGATCATGAGGGTAGTAGAAGTTTTCATTCCTTTGGCATTGATTGGTACCCACATCTTCACTTTTCTTTTCATCATCATTTCAGCTTCCTGAAGGTCTTCCATTGCCCCTTCCACTTTGACCTCCTCGTCCTTTTTGCTTGCCATCAACTATTTTTTTAGCTTCTCTTCCACCTTTAGAGAAAACTGGTACACATCCTCAATGGTGGTCATTCTGACTAGGCTTAACTCCTCCTAAATGCTCGGTCGTAACCCATTAAGATATCGGTCTACCTTCTCCTTATTGGCCTCTATGTGGCCTGTTCTGATGATTATCTTGTGAAAATCTTCAGTATATTCTTTCATGGATCTACTTCCTTGCTTCAACCCTTGCATTTTCTTCAACAGATCTAACTCATAGTCCACTGGTATGAACTGCTTCTTCAGTTTCTCTACCATGCAATCCCATCTGGTGATATTCCCTTTTCCTCTTCGATTTATTTCCAACTGGACCTCTTTCCACCAAATACTAGAATAGCCCTTCAGCTTCATTTTCACAAACTTAACCCAATCTGGGTCCTCTATTTCCTCATGCTCAAAATATTCTTCTAGCTTGTTGATCCAGTTGATCAATTCTTTCGGGTTCAGACTTCTAGAATAACTAGGGACTTCTACTCTGGGTCTTTTCCCTATCTTCGAAATGGCCCTTATTAGCCGTATTTGGTCTTGATCAGTTTCTTCTTCTTCCTCTTCTACATCTGAACCTTCTTCCTCTCCTTCATCCTCACTTTCCTCCCTTAGGTTTAACCCTCTTCTCAACTATTCTTGTAACGCATCAATTTGTCTTTGGAGGGCTGCCAGTGCATCTCTTCCACCAGCATTTCTGCTGCCTCGACCACCTTTGGCACCACCACGTCTACTAGGCATTACTCTTGGAGGCATCTTTCTTCACCTCGAATCACAACCATGGTCCTGGTGTGAACTGCCTCATGATCGGCGATATGTCCACACGCTCAAGAAAACCTTGCTCTAATACCACTTGATGAGGGCTCAACCCAAGACTTAGAAAATAACCCAAAATCAAGAGAATAATTTTATTATTCAGAAAATAGAGCTTCTTATATGCAGAGGATCTCAGATCCCCAAGTTCTACAACATATGCAAGCTACATAAAACTACAGAATCACCCTTTCGCGATATGCGAGCTTGTCCCCAAAAAGTTACCCAAAAATTAGAAACCCGCCCATAAATAGAGCTCCTCTCTAGTTTGGAGCCAAAACAACATTCAAATTTTAGTTTAGGTGGTTTGGCGCTGAAAAATTACAAATTGAATTTCAAATTTCAAGAGAACATTTGCAATTGTATTTTCTAGAAAGTGTGCCAACTTCTCGGGGGCCATAACTTTTGATCTGAGACTCCGATTCGCGAATCGTTTGGACCATTGGAAAGGTCTCGAAGTCAAGAATGCGCTTGAAATTTTCTACACTGATATCAGCAAGTTTTGAGGCCGATCTGGGAAATCTAAGTGCCTCAAATCTAACTCAAAAGATTTTCAGGTGCAAATTTGGGAAAATAAAACTGCAATATCTTTCCACCCAGGAATAGAAAACAAAAACCATAAATTGGGAATTTCATTATGAAAAAAAGGGTATCCAAAAATGTAAAAACAGCTAAAAACCAAGAAACTTGAAATTTAACTATTTTTGGGTGATGCAAGATTGCCCTTACACCACTGGATGCTCCTGCATCATTAATCCTCCACACACCAAGTGAAATATTTCCCATGCTCAAACCCTACTGCGTAGTACCAAAGCCGTCTGAATCTTGCATCCAAAATTCCATTTTAATTTATGTTTTCCTAGTGACACACATGAAATTTGACAAAACCATTTTTTAAATCCTTACGAAGAATAAAACAATGTAATTCTTTTTTATTATTGTAATCTTTTCCATTTTTAACTCTATTGTTATCTGAGGCCTAGCATTTACCCAATTTAGAGCGACCTCTTGAACAATGCATATTTTTGGACAAAACATGCTTTTATCTCCAAAACTCTCATTAGCATTACGTGAGATCATTTCATCAACATCTTTCATAATCATATACGCCATCATATTTTTCACATATGTGAAGGATTATGTGGTAATATTCTTTCTAATTGTGTACATGATGACACCTCCTGGTTCTGTACATGATGTCTTGTCACCATCCCCTATTTCAGCCTTATTTGACAACTAATATGCTAGCTTGACACTTGCATACCCAAGAAAGCATCCAATTTTTAGTTCTCACACAACAACTTGTAGACAAAAGAAGATATTAATTTTATCCCCATTGCATAGCCCCTTCCCTTTTAGCTAGATATTTGAACTGCTTTGTACCCATACTTGATTCTTAACAACGTATATCACTGATATCCTTCTAACAATACAAATGTTGAGGATAAAATATCAACCTGGAAATGACTAACTCACCATTATGATTCCTTTACAAGCCTCCTTCATTCTTTAGAATATTACACAAACTTTCATTTGTGTTTTTACAATCTATTTCATGTGTTGCTATTTCTTCATTTTGTTTGAAACCAAGGTTTGCCAAACAATTTGCCAGCCCATTCCCTTCTCTGTGTGTATGAAAGATCTAATACATGCTAAATTTATCATGTAAAACCCATATCTGCTTTAGAATATATTGAAGATGCCAATTGAGAATTTTACGCTCTTTACAAGCATATAATATTATGAGAGAATTTCCTTCAATCTGCAATTTAGTAATTTTTAGCAACCTTTCCATTTGTAATCCATACAAAAGAGCATTGGCTTCAGCTACATTATTCGTGACAATTGGAAGCTTGATTGACTTTTCCACTAAAACACTGCCCTTATGATCTCTAATGACCACCCCTACCCCAGCTGCACCTGGGTTACCTCTACTAGAACCATCCATATATTATACTCCATCCATATATTTATTTCTAGTATAATATATGGATGGAAATATATTTGTTTCTATATTTTTAAACTAGAAACAAATATATTTCCATCCATATATTATACTCCATGATATGAGTCCATACCAGGCCGTACAATGCACAACTTCAGCTTGAAAACTATGTAAGAATTAAAAAATGTACACAAAATTTGAGGTTTTCATTCATCAAACTTTAAAAATAATGTCTCCAACCCCAAATTTGAGTTTTGGAGGGTGTCTTTATAAATTTCTGACCAAAACCAACTATTTTCAACCACCTTTTTATTAGTTTGTTGACAAAACACCTTAATGACACTTTTTGACAAGTTGTTTGACAACTTTCTTGAGCAACTTTTACAACTTTTACAATATTTGCCTAAATTTCACCAAATGACCAAAAATGGTCCTAAACCACATAGGATGGTTTCAAATGACCTTATTTACATCAATAAAGCCAAAATAAAGCAAAAACCAAAGTTTCACAATATAACTTAAAATTGCATCAAGGGTGCTCCTGCACCATTTTTCCTTGAGCATGCTCTGTTTTCCAGTAGTTTGATGATCATTTTGTAGTAAACAATAAAAATTTGGTATTTTCTCTTTGAAAAAACATAAAGAACATCAATTTCAATTATTGTTGCATCACGATACTTTTGTATGCTAAGAACAATTTTAACAGCCACATACTCTCTAGCTTCTCGATCCCAACATTATACTACATGTCCAAAGGTCCCTTACAAGATCAAAAGGTATAAAAAAATAATAAATAAGCTAAAAAAATGACTTCAATCAAACAAATTGTAGAAACATTATTGATTTCTTTTGTTCTTTGTTCTCACTTCCATTGTGGAAGTGAAGTTGATCAACTGAGCTATGAAGATTCAACATCAAAAGCACAGATGGAAGATGCATCTAATGAAGATAAAGATTCTACATCTAGATCTAACCAATCATTTGATTTTCCTTTAGTTGTTATTTCTAAAATGAAAAAATCATGACGAAGCTAATAATCAAGAAGGGAGGCCAATGGAGACGCAATCGATAAGTTAGTGCATGCAAATGTTCCTACTATGCAAGCCTTATCTCCTTGCATACTTAATATGGATGCGAATCTTTGTTACATGAAAATAGTGTAAGATGTAGAATTTGAAGCTTTGGAAAGGCTTTGGTAGATTTACTAATAGAAATTTGTACAACAAAGAATACAACATAAATGATGGAGGAAGCAATATTGTAGTGAGATTGTGGCCTAACTCTAGCATTTAAAGAGGTTTCCTAAGAAATTAACGACTCAAATAAGACCTAGAAAAGAAAAGATGCCATCATTGGATGGTGAGAATTGTTTTGGTTTTTTTTTAGATATTACTAAACTGTCCCACATAAATGACAAGTACATGAACGATCAACATTCAAGAGGGAAAAAGTAGTCTCAATACTATTGCTAATACTATGGCGGAGGAAACCATCAATCTAAAACAGAGTATGGAGGGAAGAATGTTATCCCTTGAGGAGAAAATTGATAAAATTTGGAATGTGGTTATGAAGAGTGGAGAAGCCCCTAAAGTATTGACTATGTCAAACTCTGTGATGGCTTTCTCCACTAAAAAGAGAAAGGAAATTTTGTTTGCTAATGTTATGGCTGCTGAGGGTAAGCTGATGGTGGAGGATTATGCTGCTATTAAGGGTGCTGCTAAAGGTTCTATTTTGAGTTGTGAGGTAAAAACTGGTGGGCCTGGGGTTAGGACTAGAAATAGATTGAAAAATCAAGTTGGGGCCTCGAGTATTGAGGTTTATGATACTGGGGTTAAGGGATAGAATCTTGCTGCTAGTGAGATGGAAGCTGTTGAAATTCTGAACAATATGTAGTGGTGTTTGCTAGTTTCTAGTTGTTTTTTGGTTGGTGGTTTGTTGACTTTGGGCTGAAGGTTGTTTAATGTTGTTCCCTATTTGTTTCAGTTGTTCCTTTTTGTAAATGGTTCTGAGCCCCTTCAAAACCCATCTTTTACCTCTAATCAAAACATTCAAGAGGGAAATTACATTACCAATTCTATATTATGAGCCATCATGTCTTACCTAAAAAGCTTGTATTTTTTTTGTCTTTATTCCAAATTCAGCTTGATGGTATTTTTTTGTTGCCATGCAAGCAATTATTCAATCATATACTATTGAAGAATAGTGAAAAAGTATGACATTGCACAACTATTGTTCATATTATTATTATTGCTTACATCATACAAATATGACTGGTCACAACTATTAACCAATAGAATTGAAGAAAAATGGTTTTTGAATATTAAAATAAAAATGAACATTAGAAAATATAGGCAAGAAAATTTAATTCTTGCATTCAATTGGTTGATTTTTGAAAAACTATTAAAACTTGTTGAAAGCATTAGTATGCCTGCCTATGACAAGAACTAATAATAACAAAATTGGATAAGATAGTTGAATGATTGAAAAGGAAATTTATACCAATGAAATATCAACTAAAGAAACTACAAAGTCTACTTGACAAAGGAATAGGATTGTTAAAGAATACACCAATGAATTTCATAATCAAAACAAACCATATTGAGTTAGGAAAACTAAAGTATGTGAGATACATCCATGGATTAAGAGAGAATATTTAGGAATAAATTATCCTTATTAGATTAACCACCTCAAAAGAAACATACCAATTTGTGATCAAAGTAGAAAACAAGTTAGACAATAGATATGGGAATTGAAAAAAGTGACTGGAGGAGGGACCACAAAGAGATACATCATGGTATGGTGATCAAAGACCCAAATATGAACCTGTAAGAGGGTTGGCCTTTTTTATTGTAGAGTTAATAGATTCTACTACAACAAAGAAATATGGCATGAGGCTTACAACAAAGGCCAAGAGACATTTTTATTGTAAAGTTAATAGATTCTACTACAACAAAGAAATAAGGCATGAGGCTTACAACAAAGGCCAAGAGAATAATAAATACCACTGCAAGAACAAGGAGAAAGAAGATGCTACAAAATTAGATACCAAAGAGGAAGAGAGAGATATAGAATAAATGTGAAGAGAACATTCAAAGGGATATTCTTCAAATGCAAAGGACATTGATCATTTGAGTATGTCCAAGACCAAGGAAAATATTTAGGGAACAACGCCAATGCTGCATATGTGCAAGTGGAACTTTATAAGTATTGTGCACTAGATAATCTTGAACATGGAGAGTCACTAAGGGCCTTGATGAAGCATCACAAATCATTATTTAGAGGATGAATATTGGTATATATTTGGATTTCCCATGATCATTTGAGATCAAGAGGAGGTGGGAAATATCCAAGAAAAAGTGGGAATATGAGTGTTTAGGTTGGACTATGAAGGATTTATATGTTGTTAATAGGTTGCAGCATAAATTTTATGCCATTATGGAAGATTATGATTTTTCTAGATCATTAATAATTAAATATGGACTCTTTTTAGGTTGGGTTTTTCCTATTTTGAGAGTTTTTCCAAGATATATCTATGTCAATCTTGATGTGTTCTAATTTTATGTGTTTGTGTAAAGGGGGTTGCATGGTTGGATAGTCCTTCATTGGGCCCTCCTACCATGAATGCATTTATACCAATGGGATAGGATGATTACAAAATGGGATAGGATGGTTACAAAATTGAATAGGAAATTTATACCAATGGACTATCTATTGAAGAAACTATGAAGTCTAAGACAAAGGGATATGACTGTAAAATAATACACTCAAGAATTTAATAAGTTAATTATTAGAACAAAACATATTGAGTTAGGAAAAGTAAAGGTTGTGAGGTACATCAATGGATTAAGAGAATATATAGAAAGAATTTATCTGTGTTAAATTAACCACCTCAAAGGAAGCATACCAATTTGTGATAAAAAGTAGAAGACACGTTAAAAAAGAAATTTGGGATTTTACAAAATTGATTGGTGGAGAGACCCCAAAGAGATAGATCTTTGTGTGGTGATCAAAGAGCCAAATGGGAAGGAAAAAGGGTTGACAATGGAGTGTACCATGACAAAGAAACAAGGCATGAGGCTTACAACAAAGGCTAAGAGAATAGTAACTACCACAATAGGAACAAAGAGGTGGGAGATACTACAACAAATGCCAAAGAGAAAGCAAGGGATATACATTAAATGACAAGAGACTCTTCAAGTGAAAAGGAAATCAATAATTTGAGTGTTTCCAAAACCAAGGAAAATAGTCAAGGAACAATGTCAGGTAAAAGTACAAACTTGTGTCATGATTTATAAAGGAATCGGCCAACATGAAAGAAAATTATCAACTTTGACCACATAAAAGTGGTTTTTATGTTTTAAATTTTAAAATGATGTAAACTAATAAAATGTAGAACTCTTGTTTAAGTTTATTCCTATAATTTTTTAGATTTTTTTTAAAAATTGAATATTTTTTATCAATTTAAGAGCAAATTTTGTAATGCTAAAAAATTCAAGACAAAGTGATGTTCAGTTGACATCAAGAAACACATAGTAAATAAATTCATTTTCACTTGATTTTTTTTCCCAAATAGGTGACTTCAATATCTAGGGCATGGAAAAAAATTGAGATTTTGATCTACATTTTTCTCGTAATAACATTTTAAAGTCAAACTTACCCGAATTTGATAGTTTTCAGTTGACGTCAACTATTGTTTTTTTTTTTTTTTCATTTTCAAAAGACAAAGTATACCCTTTTGAAGAGGATTCTCTCCTCTAGGGCATCATATATTTTCCAATTTTTTTAATCATGTTTTACTATTTTTTTAATTTCAAATCAGCCTCTTTTTGAACTTGAATAACCTACTTGCATTATTTTAAAATATTTATATATTATAACTAATCAAAATATAAATATATATATATTTGGATTTAGCACTGCGATCAATAAAAAATGGTATTTTTCTTTAAAAAAAATTGATTGAATAAATATTTACCATAAGTTGGAAGTTTCAGACATTTGGAGAAAAAAACATTGATTTTGATAGGGGTAGAGTTGTATTCTTAGGTACCATGATCTGAAATGTGTAATTTGATTAAATTAGTGATTTTTTGAATGTAGGTAGACCTTCAAAAATAGAGGTTAAAGTATTTGTATGTGTTATTTTTGTATGCAGGTGAATTCAAATTTGAGCAATTTGTGATGGAGAATAAAAAGACAAGAACAAGGTTGTATGATAGAAGAAGAGATACTCCAAATGTGGATGAAGGAACATCTACTCAAGAACAACCCATGAAAATTGTTGATGGCCAAGGAGTACAAGTACCAGGACAAATTGAAGGTGGTGATAGAAATTTTTTCCTTGGTATGGAAAATCTGATGGAGATAGATGAGGATTCTCTTTTCAATAATATTTCATCTGAAGATATGTTATCTAAAAGCATAGTAAAATTACACTATAAAAGTATATGGAATGAATTTTTTGAAGAAGTCTATAATTGGAAGAGCACAATTATTTGGAAAGTTATTTAGGAGGAAAGAAATTAAACCTATTTTGGAGTTGTTAGAGGTTGATAATAAGAAAAAGTCATCAGGATCATTAAAGGAAACAATAGTTGAAAACCTACAAGAAGCATTGAATTCTATTAAAAGCAAGAGTCGAGTTGTTGATTTAAGTGTTGCACGTAGAACATTGATGATTGTAATTTCTAGTAATAAATTTTCACATAGAAGACAAGTTAAAGCAATTTCCCAGTTACTCAATGCTTCTAGGACAACTAATCAAATATATATTGCAAAGAGAGATAAATCGGTTGGAAATATTGAGAATAATTGGGTAAATATTTGTAGAGTTCCCCAAAAACATAGAATCTCAGAAGATGTAAAGGAACAGGTGATTGGATATTGGACCGGCCACTCATTTTTCTTCCAATAGAAGGGGCACTATACAAATAAAGGGTGAAGATGGTAAAAAAATTCACATCCAAAACATTTTATAGATACAACACAAAGTAAAAATTTTGAAGCATTCAAGTAAGAATTTTCATATGTGAAGATTTGTCAAAGTATTTTTTAGAGACTATGACCAAGTTTTGTACATATAAATAAGGTATGCAAGACTTGTTGTTGTCGAAATCATGTTGAATTTCATCTAAACCTATAGTCATATAAAAAATCTATGCTAGTAATGAATCCAAATATATTCATCCCTAGAAGTACAACACAATTTGTGGTCTCTTCTATGCGAAAAATCAGAAGATTCAGATGAATTCAAAGTGCAATGTATAAAAAATATATGTAATGATTGTGGAAATTTGAAGAATCTTTTACAGGTTGACAATATTGATCATTCAATGCAAGTTGTGTGGAAGAGATTTGAATATGAGAAATACTCAACAAAGTCAGGAGTTGAGACCACAAAAAATATTCTTAGAGTGAATTGTCATACAATGAGTTTATGAATAAATTTTTCAATATCATATATCTACATTTTCAACATTGTCATGGTGCTAAATGGAAATCTAAGCAATTTTGTGACTCAAAGAATTGCTTTCCACCAGGTTGTATTCTCTCTTTTGTTGATTTCTTTGATAACTATACATTTAGTCCTCAAATTGAGATTCAAAGTCAATATTATCATTTAGAGAAAGTTGTAATATTTGTACAAGTTTGTTATAGGCATGTCAAAGAATGTGTAGATGGTGTACAAAGTAGCAAAGATGAACAAATTATCATCAAAGAGGTTCACTTTTATATATATTAGTGATGATACAAGTCATGATAGAAGCTATGTATCTCATTGTTTTGCAATGGTTTTTGAAGACCTGAGATGATTTCATATAGATGCTTCACAACACTAGATATGGTCTGATGGATGTGCTAGTAAGTGTTGATTTAATTTTTAAAAAAAATTATATATATTTTTGTTTACTTAACTTGAAGACTTGAATTTCAGTTACTTATATGTTGTACACATATAGTTGATTTTGACTATTTTGGTTTTAAATGAAATTGTTTGTAACTTCACATGACAATTTAAGTTTGTAAAAGCTTTTAATTGGTTAAGCCAACAAAATATTAGACGTGACATAATTTTTTTGTGGAATTTCTATGAGAGTGGATATGGAAAAGGATAGCACGATGGAGGTGGAGCATGTGTGAAGTGCACTTCGCCAACATGAACTTGCAGGTAACACCATATGGACTAGAAATTTAAATTTTTAAATTTAAATTCTTAAACCTGTGAGATAAAAGGTGTCTTAATATATTGCATGTGTTGAGAAGTGGAAGATCACCATTATGCAATAGTGTTTTTGATATATATCCAATGTTGCATCTTCAGTATTGAGTGTTGGATTTTTAGAAAAAAATCTAATTATGCTTTTTGAGATCATCTTTTCCTTTCAACTACAAAACCTTTTAACATGACATTTCACCAACATGAACTTATAGGTAATTCCATAAGGAATGCAAATGAAATTTTTGAATGGTGCAAAAGTCATTTTTCTATTCGTGACTCAATATACAACACATGCTATTT
>VDFB02230079.1:0-10974 GCA_007258455.2 Sequoia sempervirens
GGCCCCTTGATCAACTCCCATAATGCATGTAGGGATTTTCTAATACGCCAATAACAATATGCCTCAAAGCATATAATTCATATAGTCATGGAAGCTAAATTACTTATTACTTATAGATTATTTTACTTGCATTTTTTATAATGTTTTAAAAGGATATTAAGTACTAATTTTGAATGATATTTGAGCAAGTGGTGATTAAGCTTAATGACACTTTTATGTGTTTGACGTTGTATTGAAAATGTGGATGTTAATTCTAAACGCATTAACTTTAGTTTAGGTGTGATCTTGCATAATTATAATGCTAAGATAAAATTGGTATTTAGTATAAAATAGCTTATAGTATTACTCAAAAAAAAAAATCCATTTATGTTAAAATTAATGTTAATGTGATTATTGTTCAGAATGATGATAATACTAGCATCAACTATAAAGTTTAGCATTTAATGTTATGCTTGTAATAATTGTTGCCATAGCGATTGCAACAATAAACTAATAAGGTGAATGTGGAATATAACGCCTGCGTGAACATGAATACAACATACCTAAGGATCATAATCATTTCAAATGGTTTAAAACCACCAACATGATATACAAAGACTACATATGAAATTATGTTGTAATATTAAGGAGAAACCGGAGGTCCCAAGGTGAGATGCTAAATTCGTCTAAGGGTTGGCAATATAATGATTTCCTTATTAAGCTTAACGGTGTTAAGCAAAATCCATCCATATGCTAGTTATGATAGAAAGAGGAGGCGTAATGATGCAGGGGGTAGATAGGGGTATAGATGAAACTTATTATACTTCCTACGGTCTATCTATATTTTGGCCTAACTTTCAAGTGCTAGGAAGGGTCGTTTTAGGCGTGAATCACCTAGTGAGGTAAAGCCAAATTTTCTTGTGTAAGGCACCATCTAAATTCAAGCAACTGTATCATCTTATTAATGTTTCATGTTAGGAAAAATATTATGTAATGTATCTTCACATCTTGTTTGATCGTATGGTTGAACTAATTGGTTCAACTTGTTTGAGTTGTAATGAATAGATATTAATATAATATGTTTGTGATGATGGGAGAGCTTTTATTTCATCTCCTACTCGAGTTGTGAGATCGATAACAATAAAAAGGAAATCCAATACCATTAAAAAGGAAGATGGAGCCATTTAATAGGGGAAATCATCTTAGGAAAGGAGGGTAGGCGCTAGCAGAGAGAGTGGGGAGAAATAGATGTGAGTTCAAATCTCCTGTCAGTAGGTTTTGAGAGGAAGAAGGTTCTTCTAATATGGAGAGAAATGGGTAGTAATGGTTTGTGGGGAGCCCGAGCTACAAGAATATTGGAGCACTTGGTTGTTCCATTGCAGAGAATTGTATAGAAGAGTAAACACTAGGGAAATGGTGTTCAACACCAGAAGATCTTTGTGTTGCTTTATTGTCATTGAAAGGGGTAGGCACAATAACCTCTAAAGTCCATGCTCTTATTGTATTGATGTTAGTAAATTAAATTTCTCGTGAAAAGAAATTAAATAGTGGCATACATTGGTATCAAATTAAACTAAGCTATATAATAAAATCGCTATTTCTAAGTTATTTTGTCTTCCCATGGATGCTATGAAGTAGATTGGTATGATACATATTTTCATGTTTTAAAACCCATGCCTACCAATCTATTTCCTTCTATTGGCTATTTAATTTTACTCCCATGGAGCTAGGTGTAACATCGGTTGATTGAGATGGAAGATGAATCAAACCATATGCGTGACAGATTTAGTCTAGCATGTGCCCGTATTGGAAAGGTTCTAGTTCAATCCAAAGAAAACTTATAACAAGCAACAGGGTTTTGATCTTTATTTGAATGAACAATACAAGTAGATGTTGGAGAATACTAATTTGTAGTCAATATTCGAAGCTATTGTACAAACCCTTTTTTTTCTTCAATTTGACGACAGGGAAATTCATGGTCTGCTTGACGAGTTTGTGTTAATCTATACATGTATTACTATAATAGTCAAATAGTGGACTGATTTTTTGGACATTATCTCATTCATTGTTGATCTTATCCAACAAATGCTTATACTAAGTTAAGATTAAGATGATATGATATTTAGCTAAATTCACAAGTCTGCTTTAATGTTCGACCAATTCTCAACATCAAAGAGCTGATCATTCTCTGAAATCAAAATAATACTTATAAAGATATGATTGATCGAATGCTCAAGCAAAAATAAAGAGATCTATGAGAACACCAATACTATAGAAAGCTACATGGGTATATTCACAGTTAAATAGTGCTCCCAAGTGCATATGAGAAGGCCTCACTCTAATTGCAGCAAGTCCATTTTTGAGAATTGGGTAACATAGTCCTTTACTCCTGTTAATTCATTTGCTTTAAAGTTTCTTTAGCCCTTTTTAAACAAATACGTTTTGTGCATTTCTTGCAAATATTATAGTCCCAAAGAACACATTACTTTAGGCCTTCTATCAAACAATCCTCGTGCCTTGTCTATTTTTTAATTTTTTTTGCATATATTTCTACAGCACATTTACGACTATATTATTTTCACCCCCTCATTCTGCATACATTTCTTCTAGAGTTGTTGCAACTGATAAAATTCCTCTATCCATCATAATAGCTGACTTTTGTACCTTACTTTCTTTCCATCATCGATCCTAATTTATGGCTAATTTGATGGGCATAACATAATTTTCCTAAAATAATAAAAAGACTGCAAGCAAAAGGGTTGTCGATTAATTCTTGTCAGATTGGCTAGACTCTTCTTCCCAAAATTTTACCTTGTATAGTATATTTGTTCACAGTTTTGGATCCCTCTGTTTCCACTATGGGGCGCTTAAGGCCATTCATCATATTCATGCACACCCACCCAATTCTTCCATGCCAACTAAGCAGGGCGTCATTTTCATGCAACCATAAAAAGATTGATGATAATTTTCCATACCAATGAGGAAGATGGTGAGGTTGTCGATCCCATAGTGAACCTTGCAAAGCTAGTTTATAGTTGTCGTCGATTTCCAGTATGTCCCCAATGGAGAGCCTTTAGAAATAATTGTCATATACTTGGTTGGAAAGCTTTTTCACCAAACCAACTTGCAGATCTACTAGGGAAGTCACTCGATACCTTTTCTAAGTTGTGTTTGCTAGAAAGTTATATTTCATTGTATAGGTTGCATTTACATGATTATTCTTTTATCTTCTTGGGGTAATCCACTTTATGTAGCCTTTGTATTCCTTTCAAAGGCATAGTGTGATTCAATTAATTTTATTTAAGGTTAGTTGAATCACAACATTTTTTTTTGACAAGTTGAATTCATCAGTGGCTAATGATGGATAGTCTTCTTGGACCATTAACAATCCATTTTGGGTGGATGACAATAAGGCATTAAAGTAGATAAAATTAGAATATATTAAAATATTGTTGTTATCTCTAATAGTCTCTCACGTGACATAACTCTCTTTAAGTTCTATCACTTAAATTAACCCATTATTTCCAAGCACCCAATGGTTACTTGTATATGCCACTTTAGATCATTACAATGGAGTTTTTAGCACCCATATGCTAGAATCGACTTTAAATCATAATTTACCTTTTTATTTAAACCAAGATAAGTGTTTTGAGGATTCAAATAGAAGCTAATATTTTAATTGCATTAAGGAAATAAAGAGGAGGTTTTATTTATATCCAAATGCATTTTAATAGGCAATAAATAATAAAAAGGAAGGGAATATGCATAAGTAAAATATTTAATTGATAAGCACATTTATATTTATAATTAAATTGATATAAATATATTTTCATTCTTATTTTAATATTTTATAAGTATCGGTTTAGAAAGAGGGATCTGGTTGATATGTTTACTTTATTTATTATTATTTTTCTTTTGAGATATGGGAATTGTGAATAATTTTTTTTTATAAATATTAATGGTTATTGAAAAATGATAAGTTGTTTTCCAGTATGATTAAGATTAGCATAAATTTTAGAATAATCATTTGTTCAAGGCGTAATATTAAATAGGGATAATAAAGCATAGAATCAACATTACAAACACTGCTAATAACAATAATAATAGTAATCTTACTAGAGCAAGATGATAATGTAAATATTGTTTGGGCATTCATAGTCATGAGTATGTTCATTTTAGTTGTAGACAAAATTCCATCAGGTAATTCTTGAGCATTTCCTTGTGATAGTATCCACTATCACTAAGATACGAGTGTGATGTCAGTTAATATAGGCGTTTCAGTTGAAAAGATGACGAAACACTTCATCTAGGTTTAATTATTGAATAGTTTTTAGGATAATTTTATTAAATGCACTTTGTGTTGGTAGATTAGTTGTGAATTGTTTTGATTAGTAATATATGGTTGAAATGTACTTTAAACTTTCCTTGAGGTTTTTTGTTAAATAATATCACTTAGGGCATGGGTAGAAATAGACTGTTATAGTGGGACAATTTGAAAGTTTTTCATTGATGATTAATCCTTCAATTAGGGTCCCATTGATAAAGCATTCTTTGATGAAATTGTTATCATTATCATTGTCATGTCATGCTTTAACTATATTATTGGCTACTATAATATAGTGGAGTGTTAGAGGATTATGTTTTAAATTAAGGACATGCCATCTTTTAAGTCTGGAACTCTCATTTCTTTGCAAACTCAAATAAAATATCCTTGGAGTGTGTTGTCTTGTATATCCTTACCTAGGTCTTAGATCCATAGCTTCACCTAAGTGGGTGGCAGCCGATTGTGGAACTGTCTGGGGTATTGTGCCCTAGAAAGGGTTGCGTACCCGCTCTTATAGTTTATAATTAATGGTATAGAGGTGAAGATGAACTTGAGAAGAGTATTGACTTTAGCCCATGTCAGTATTGATGTTAGGCCATATTTTTAACCTAGTGATTATATTTCTTTGTTATCCAACCATGTGGGAGATGGTTGAAGCCCAGTTGTCGAACTACAGTGCCTTTGTGAATTACATACATAGGCAAGGCCTTCTGACGATGAGCCCCTGAGAACTAGGTCTAGCCCCTAGGAATTGTTCTCTTATATATTCTTATGATTACTACTGATATATATGTGTTATTGTTGGCATGTGACTTATATTTAATGTTTCAAGTTAATTTTGGGTTAGTTGAACTGTTTAAGTCTACCTTAGAGATGTGGATTCCACATATCCTCTTGAACTGACCATGATGGTAAGAAATTTAGTTATCTAACTAAAAGAATTATAGTTTATAACTGGTCAAAATTTGTATGATTTCTTGTAGTTCCTACTATGGTAGCAAAATTTGAGAGTTTTGCAAGTGTAAGTGAACGAAATTTGGAATTTCTATTTTTTTCCTTAACTATATTTTGGTGTAAAGTTTTGGGCATTAAAGGCTAGATCTCTAAGTCTAAGCTGAAGCATGTGCCCTCGAAATAGTATCCTAATATTACCAAGGGAGACTTTTTTGAAGATCATGAAGAGATAGATTGGGATATGATGCCCTCCACATCTATGTAGATGGTCGATTTTGTTCCTCAATCAACATCCTCTACCTCACGAGGAGATCCAGGAAACTATCCATGAACGGGATCACCTTGGGTTTCAACTTCACCCCTCCTGTCACCTCTAGCAGTGGAGGTTTTGGTGGGATGAGTGGTGGAGGCTTTGGTAGCGGTGGTGGATTCAGTGATGGAAGAGACGTTGGTGGAGGTGGTTCTAGTGGAGGTCATGGTGGTGGATTTGGAAGCGGAGGTGGCTCTGGCAGTGGCTTCAGCAATGGTTCCACAAGTGGCCACACCAGTGGTTTTGGTGGTGGCTTTGGGCGTGGTTCTATAGGAGGTTCCTCTGGCCCTATGTCTTCTAGTGACCCTATTCTAAACACTCTTCTTTAGAACATGGGTAAGATGCAGAGCCAGTTGGCGAGTCTCTCCCAATCCTCTACCCAACCTATCTTTCAACCCTTCTTCTGGCATAGCCTATTGTCAGTCGCAATTTTCAACACTCCCTTCCCTCAAGGAATGGAGATTCCTAAATTCAAGAAATATGGTAGCAAAGGAGACCCACAAACACATGTGTCCACCTTTAACACCCTGTGCACAAATTTCTTCCATCATGATGTGTTGATGGAAAAACTATTCCCCCAATCTCTCAAGGATACAACGCTTGAATGGTATTGTTCCTTGCCTAATAATTCCATTTTCTCGTTTGACCAACTTGTAAACCAATTCCTATGACAATTCCAAGCTAACATCAGGTCGAAGATGACCTTTTCAAATCTCGTCCAGTGCAAACAAGGAGATAATGAAAAGATTACTAATTTTATAGTGTGGTATCACGTGCTCTTCTCACAAGTCTCGTATCTGCTGCCTGATTCTGACGTGCAGAAGGTGTTCATAGGTAACTTGCAAAGGCCTTGGCAAGAAAAATTTTCCCTTATGAAATATCCTTATTTCGCACATTTGTGTGCAGTCCTATGGGAGTATCAATAGATAGTAGTTCAGTTTGAGGGATCCTCCTTACGCTCCCGTTCCGAACAGAAATCCATCGTATCAATCTTGGGGAAAGGCAAGGTTGTTGTGAATGTAATAGTTGTTGTGGATGACAATAGCCTCAAATGCAACTGAAAGTTCACAAAGTTAGTAGAATCTTATTCTTCCATCCTGCAAAAGTTGTTGAAGGATAAGATCATAACCTTTTAGAACCCTAAACCTCTTAAAGAACCTTACCCTAGTTGGTATGATGCAAACACCTATTGTTAGTACCATTGAATTAACGAACATGATATTGAATGTTGTATGCACTTGCATCATGAGATATAGGATTGCATTGAGGATGGTACTATTAGTCTTGATGGAAGCAAAAAAAATACAAATAAATCAATGGCGAAAGCGAATAGTAAATTAAAAATATACACGGACCCATTTTCATCGCATTCTGCCAACATGATTATCAATCCCACTGATTCTATCACTCAGCCCGAGGCCTATGTTAACATGTTCACGGTTACTCCTACTGAGCAGCCTGTGCCTGATTCGCTGGATGGGACATTCACGTTGCAAGACTTTCCCTTAAATAACAAGCCCTCTCCCCTCTACATTCCCACTCACCTCAATGGAAACATTTTGATAGGAGTCTTAGTAGACCCTGTGAGTTAAGTGAATGTTATTATAGAAGAGACATTGTGGCTTAACTCACTACATAGAAAAGAGTACAAAGAAACGAAATCTACCATCCGTACACACGATGGTTTTTGTCCATAACCCTATGGCTTGATAACTTTATCCATCCTAGTTGGACCTAGGGTTGTTGACACGGTTTTTGATGTCATTCCGAAGTCATATTTGTTCAAGATGAAGCTAGGAATACCTTGGCTAGCTTCCATGAATGGAATCACCTCTGTAATTCATAAATGTTTAAAATTCTCCCATGAAGGTGTTGTGCACATAGTGCATGACACTGGATACCAGCCTTTGGTGTCCCTTGGGGGATATTCATTAGACCATTTTTGGCCCACCTCAATTGGTCTGCTTCCTCCAAGAATGGACCTACTTTACAAGAACTATGTGAAGTATAAGACTAGGGACAAGGGACAACCAAAATTGGCTCTTCCTATAGCACAATAGCTAGCTGCCTCCTCTTCCCAAAAAGGAAAAGAGAAGCTTGCCTCCTCTCAGGCTAACTCAACTGCCCCCCTTTCTTGGGAGGAGTATTGGATGAGCAAGCTTGGCCTTTACCCATTGAGTCTAATAATACCTCCTTAGTGTAGACCCAAGATCAGGATATCGGATCTCCCTACTGAGCCTCCTAGGCCTTGGTATTATTTGTGCAGTAGAAAGAAAGGTTCCCGAAGGGAATTTTCTCTGTGGCCTCCTACTGCTTTTGCCCCAAAAGCAATAAGCGGGAAGAGGCCCGCTGCCAAGGCACTTGAGCTGACTCCCCCCATTGTTTCCCAACCTACTCCTCCTACTCTCGTTCAGGAGCTTGTTCCTCCACCGGAAATGGCTATAGTGGACACTCCCATGGTCGAGCAAGAGCCTTCTATTCCTTTGTAGCCTCCAGCCTCTAGCTCGAAGAGTCATAGAAACTGCCTTCCACGTGAGCACAAGCATCGGTGAAAGGCTCTCATGGCTAAGCAAGCCACCTTGCAGAGGAAGGAAGAGGAGATGACCGCCCCTGTATCAAGGCCTCTTGTTGCATCCTCCTCTCTCCCCTCTACTTCCATTCAATCTAGCTCTTCATCGCTTTTGACTTTCGTTGTGAGTACGAATGCGCCTAACCCTAAAAAGGTGCAAGTGTTCATCGCTCCTTCGGTGGAGCTACATTTGTTGATGTCCCTTCCAGATGTCCCGCCTTTCCTAAAACCCGTAGATATGATGAAAACTTTGATGGTATATTATGTGGATTTCTCTTCCTCCTCTTCCTTCACACCTCTTGCCTAAGTCGCAGGTTCACATCCCCAGCGAGCGAAGATTGAAGTGTCCTTCGGGCAGCGAAGGCGTAAGAGGATCCCTAGAAGGTGGTCTATGCTTACTGATTGCATACTGGTGGCCAGAACCAATCCTAACTTCCACGGGTTAAGTCACCACTCCCAAATGGATTAGAACTGGCGGTGAATCTCGGGCGCCAAGCTTCTCAGATTCGGTGGTATGAGTGCACTCCTTTAAAAGTGCATGATGTTTAACTCACTTTGGATGAAGAAGTTTTGATACATCGTCTTCATTTTAAGCTCCCACCAAGAGCTTAGTGAAAGAGACCTTGGGGCCTTCTTCCCATAGCCCTTGTTGGAAGGGTTGGAGCTGCAGCTCCTCACTCTTGCATTCCACCGTGCCTGGGCTCGCTCCTTCCCCCTACAAGATCTAAATTAGAGGCGGATGATGACCTCTTAGTCAATGTTAGGAGGAGGCGCCCTTTTATCTTTAGAATAAATATTGTGTGTGCTTTGATGTTTATGATCGTGCTATCGTTCTTATTACTTGTCACCCTTGTTGGTGCTTGGACCGGTGTGGTTTTTGTGTCATAAACCTTCTTCTATTTGTATCATCATTCTTCCATGTTTGTGATTGATTTTCGGCAAATTGGGGACGATGTAAAGCGTTGGAGGCATTTAGGATTCCCTTCCATGTTGACCCAATTTTTTATTTTTACTTTGTTTTCTTGTGCATTCTTCACATGGTTTGATATAGTAGGGGGTTGATGAAAATTCATTTTATATACTATTAGTATACTTATATACTTATGAGCAGTTCTGACCCTGAAATATCAGGCTACCCCTATGCTCTGTGTTTATGTTTTTTTCTCTTTTGCTCTTTTCTTATCTTTCTCTCTTATTTGCTTGAGTTGTCCCTCTCATCTATGATAACACCATTTCTATGACACTTCAATTTTTAGAAAAGGTGTTCATTTCCAAATGAATCTTTTCTCAAAAATCTTCACAAATCTTTCTTCAAAGAATCGCATTCTCTACTTGAAACCCTAACATAACGTGTTTCCCTCATCATGGGTTTGCAAAGAAAGAACTTGAGAACATTTCCTTCGAGGTGGGAGCAACTCTAATCTTCCCCTCACTAGGGGTAATTTTCTTCCTTTCAAATTCCTTGATGAAGTGAACATCTTTCAAAAGGATTCCTTGATGATGAATTGATTCAAGAAAGAAACATCTATTATGTACTTTCGAACAGCGTGTCCCTTGAGTGGACCCTTTTTTACATTGAGTTCCTAAGGGACCCCTTTGAAATTTTTCCAACTTGTTGATGGTCTGTGTGACTGTCCACTTACTTTCCTGTGTGGTCGCTTTCTAACATGTTCTATCTGCGGGTAGACATGTCACTTTACGGGTGCGCCTGTAAAGCCGCTTTCCGACTCTACAGAGTCCCCTTTCTTTGGGTTTCCTCCATGTGAGAGATCTTAGGGGATACCTCCCTAGAGGTCTACGGGTCTGTTGGGAACTTCTTCTAAGCTTCCTCCATGTGAGAGATCTTGGGGGTGGATCCCCTGCAAGTTTGTGGGTCTGTAGGGAACTTTCTTCTGAGCTTCCTCCATGCAAGAGATCTTGGGGGTGGCTCCCCTGCAGGTCTTGGGTCTATAGGACGCTTTATTTTGGTTTCCTTCATGTGAGAGATCTTGGAGGATGCCTTCCCTATAGGTCCATGGGCCTGTAGGACGCTTTTCTAGGTTTCCTCCATGTGAGAGATCTTGGAGGACGCCTTCCTTGTAGCTATGCGGGCCTGTAGGACGCTTTTCTAGGTTTCCTCCATGTGAGAGATCTTGGGGGATGCCTCCTTGCAGGAGTTTCTTGGGTCTAGCAAGAGTGCTTTTCTAGGTTTTCCTTCATGTGAGAGATCTTGGAGGACACCTTCCTTGCAGGTTTGTGGGCCTGTGAGGTGCTTACTTCTCGGGGATTCCTTCATGTGAGGGATCTTGGGGGTTACCTCCTTGCAGGTATGCGGGCCCGTAAGACGCTTTCATTCTATAGCTTCATAGTTCTACGAGGCTATGAAGTCCTTCACTTGTCCCGCGCTCTTGAGTTTGCTAGATCATGGTCTGCTTCCTCGATGGTTCAGGTATACATTTCTAACCCTACTACCTTTCTGATCTACTTTACCAAAGCACTCATCAGTATTCGTGATCGCTAAAGTAGGGGAAAAATGTATAGGCACGAATTTGTACCCCTTACACAAATTCCCCTTTTACACTTCCTCACCTTAGAAAACCAAATCCGAAGGCAGAATTCCACATCAGCCTGCTGCCTTTGTTCCACTTGGCATTAGTTTTTTGCGTTGGTAGAAGAATAACTATCGGGGATTTCCGTGTGGCGTGCTTATGTCCCTGACAGATTCATGTGTTTGAAGCTAGCAAAGGCATTACACTTCCTATTGGGAATGGTTTGTAACATCCCTCTTTGACCAACCAAACTGAAAATGCCTTATTCTTGCTCATTCTTCCTTTAAATGGATTGATTCTTCATTCATTT
>VDFB02230080.1:0-10915 GCA_007258455.2 Sequoia sempervirens
GCGTTCATGTTCTATCTGAAGTCCATCAATCCCGACATTTCTATGATGATCAAGTCTCTGGGAGGAGCCACTCTACTAGATGCATATGCCACCGCTATCAAAGCAGAAAATCACTTGATAGACTGCGGAAAATTGCCTCCTCGACCTGTTATGCCGATATTTCCTGAGATATCAAATGTGGCACAAGAGGTGGCGTCGACTAGTGCGCCAGCGACTCCCCAGTCAGCGTACTCATATAAACCACTCTTTGAAAACTTGGCCCTACATCCAAGTTCTCGAAAGAATGAAATATAAACCTCGAAATTACTACGGACTATGGCGAATGATATAACAATGCTCAAGCGGAATCAAGCAATGCCTCCGTGGCCTGCATATCAGAACTATCAAGGTGGGTGGCCTACCTATCAGCAGAATCAATATCAGAATGCGCATCGCACTAACTCACCAACGGCGGCTATGAACCAAATAGTTCCGGTGCCTACGCCACTGGCAGGAGCGTCGCCAAGCTCTAGCAGAGAATTAACCGCGGGACAAAATAATCTTATTGATGACATCAATCCATGGTGCTTCCCTTGCAACGATGCGCATATGCCCCGAAATTGTCCGTGTGGCAACTTACAACAAAGGATAGCAGAGCAACGTAGTCAAGGGATTGCGACAGAGAGCGAAGAATACGGATATGCCCCGGCAATGGAGAATGCGGTCCTTACCGCGCAAATACAAGGAATGTCCCTGGAGCAAGAGTCTGACATTGTTCCTGATCATGCGCTCTTCTCATGGATGGAAGATGAGGAAATGGTGTTTGCGAATGACACATCCACTGCTGAAACGCCGCGGGTAAAGTCTGACTATAATACACGCTCCAAGAGAAGATTCACCGGTGAGGCCGTGGTTTCACTTTCGGACAATCCGCAGTGCAAGGACGTTTCGGATCAAATTCCTGGTGGCCCGACCGAACCCTTGTCTCCTCACCGGCGGAAGGAAATTATTATAACAAAAGCCAAGGAGCAGAAATCTCCGAGCTCCTCACCTCTTAATGTGGTGGAGCAGTTGAAGAAATCACCTGCTAATATGTCTTTATGGGACATTCTAGCTATCCCGGAGCAGAAGACCATACTCCAAAAGGCGCTTCAGCAACAGATGGACCCAACACTAACCGAGCCTTTGGTCAGTACCGAGGCGGTTTATCAAATGCCACCAACTAAGGTTGTCGCAAACAAAGTGATGGAATCCCATGCGGAAGGCGGAGGTAGGCCAAAACCTCAACCCTTCATCTTGACTCTCATTATAGGGGAGAAACTATTACACAACGCTATGATTGATTCTGGCGCTAGTACCACGGTTATGCCAAAACTAATAGCCGAAGCCTTGGGACTCAGCTACGAACCTATGAAGAAAGGGGTGATGCAGCTAGATGGAAATAAGGTTGATACTGTGGGTGTCATCAAAGCACTTCCGTTGACTCTATTTTCCTGCCCGAGTATCACGGTCCCGCAAGATACAGTGATCATAGATGTTCTGCCAATGTTTGGTCTTTGCCTTTCTCGAGAGTTTACTTCAAAGGTGGGCGGCTATTTGTCTTTAGATTGGTCACATCTAATACTTAGGACCAAACATGGCGCAAAGATGAAGATAGAATCGAAGGCTCTGCATTCCGAACATGTGGCGAACGAGGCCCTGATTAACTTTGAAGCGGCACATACCTCCATCACCAAGCAAGACATGTACAATGTTGAACTGCTGGAGGAGGAGAAGGTCAACGGAGACCGAAGTGATAGCGAAGACGCTCTGTTGAGTGAACATATAAATAATGATCCCTTCGGAAATTATCATGCTACCGGTTTAGGCACATATGTGATCTATGACGAAGACCAAGTTCTTCCGAAGGTCGTCAAAGAGCCCGACGATGACCAAGCAAGTGAGCTGTGGACATTATATTTTGATGGAGCAAGGAGCAAAGTTGGAGCTGGAGCAGGGATATGTCTAATATCCCCACAGAATGAAAAGTTGCTGAGGGCCTTCCGATTCCAATTTGCTTGTTCAAATAATGAGGCTAAATATGAGGGTCTAGTCCAAGGCCTAAGCCTAGCGGAACGAATGGATATCAAATAGTGGTGTATTAGGAGATTGAGGAAGCTGGTAGTTAATGGTCAAGAGGAGTCTCGGCGAAATGAAAATATGCGAGGATCCTACTCGGCTTGCATCGAATCACAGGACCTTATGAAAGTTTTGAAGCTTTCAACATCGACCATTCAAACTTTCGGAGATAAGCGTCACAGAACCCATAAGCGTGTCAATTTCTGTTTGATCTGTCTCCAGACTTGCCCGGAACAAACATTGATGCAGAGTCTTTGGTTAGACCCGATACCGTCAGCCCGACCAAAGGATTGGCAAGTCTTTGGGAAGCGTGTTTACCTTCGCCCTCGTTTATTAAACTTCGAGGGAATTTACGATCCAACTCCAATAAAGATGCTTCTGCAAGGCCTACGAGGGGGCTTGGTATGCGGTAGAAATCAAATAAGCTTCCGAAAGGATTGGTTACTCTCGAAAATTTTTTCGATTGTAGTGACGCCCGAAATGATAAGCGGAAGTTCGTGGCGGAAAAAGGTGATTATGAGAATCTTCGGGTCTCCGATGATAGGAACCTTCGGGTCAGAAAAGATGTCTCACAACAAGATAGAGAAAGGCTTATGAATTTCTGTGAGAAATATGGAGTAGTAGCCTGGTCCTACGATGATCTGGAAGGTTATGATCCTGGTATCATTCAACATACTATTGAGCTAACAGAAGGTGCGAAGCCAATCCGACAGAAACAGCGGCCGGTCAACCCTAAAGTTGAAGCCTTGATGGCACAAGAGCTAACCAAGCTCATTGAGTCGCGTATTGTTTTCCCAATTAAACATAGTACTTGGGTATCAAATCTGGTACCAGTCCGAAAGAAGAATGGTGATATATGCTTATGCGTAGATTTTTGAGACCTAAATAAAGCATCTCTGAAGGACCACTATCCCTTGCCTTCTATGGAGTCGATCCTCCAAACTGTCGCGGGATCGGAAATGTTCTCTCTACTGGATGGCTTCTCTGGCTATAACCAGATTCGAGTAAGAGAGGAAGATCAGCACAAGACTACGTTCACCACCAAGTGGGGGACGTTTGCATATGCTAAAATGCCTTTTGGTTTATCTAATGCAGGGGCAACCTTCCAGAGAGCTATGGACGTCGCATTTAGCGAGCTGATCAATAAGATTATCCTAATCTATTTGGATGATCTTACTGTGTTCTCCAAATCTAAAGATGATCATTTCGATCATCTGGAGTTGGTGTTTCAAAAGTGCCAAGAGTTCGGGATTTCCTTAAACCCGAGGAAATGTGTGTTTGGAGTACCTCAGGGTAAGCTGTTAGGACATGTTGTGTCGAAGGAAGGTATTTCAATTGACCCGGAACGAGTAAAGGCTATAAAGGGCACTCTCTAAAATTCAAGATAAGAGAAAGGAGTGTCAGGTCTTTTTTTTAAGGCAAAAGTAGAAATTTAAATCGATGAACTGGCCCCGGTTACAGGAGAATGGACGGAAGGAACAGT
This sequence comes from Sequoia sempervirens, assembly GCA_007258455.2. Classification (NCBI taxonomy): domain Eukaryota; kingdom Viridiplantae; phylum Streptophyta; class Pinopsida; order Cupressales; family Cupressaceae; genus Sequoia; species Sequoia sempervirens. The sequence continues at coordinate 3,581 of VDFB02230080.1, forward strand.
GGGCCAGCAGGAAGAGAGGCTGGAAGAAAGTCAAAGCTTATCTCATCAACCCAGTGTGATGGCTCAGGATGCTTTGCCGAACACCTGTGCATGCCTTTTGAGGCTGCTTTGAAATCCAAAAATATAAATACATTACGACTCAAAAAAGGATAGAGAAGGAAAGGGGGAGCATCCGGTTGCTTTCTATTCCCGAACCTTAAAGGAATATGAAGTGAATTATAACTTCGTTGAAAGACAGGCTTTCACAATAGTAAAGGGGCTTAAAAAGTTCTGCCATCTAATTTCCTGTAGCAAAGTCCTAGTATATGTCGCACATTCTAGTGTGCGGGAATACATCATGGAGGAGAAATCATAGAAAAAAAGGGGCTAGTGGATCACTAAGATCTTGGAATATGACATTGAGGTCAGGCCCACCAGGACTATTAAAGGCAGAGGTCTGTGTGAGTATATGACATAGGAAGTGGAGATGCCTGCTAAAGAGGAACAGTCAGAACTTGTCCTGATAAACGGATCGGGATCGGAGGACGATTGGCTGAAAGATAGAATGAATTTCATGCGAACCGGAAGGTACCCGCCAGGCCTCTCATCCCAGAAAAGAAGGTATTACCGGCTCCAGAATTGCGGATACACGCTGATAGAAGGAGTCTTTTTCAAAAGAAATTTTAATGGTGTGCTCCTACGATGTGTTACTTCAGGGGAGGCGCAGAAGATCCTCGACGCATTTCACAATAGCGATGAAGGTGGACATTTCTCCGCTAAAACTACAGCCATCAAGGTCCTGCGGGCTGGATATTACTGGCCCACACTTTTCAATGATTCCTACTCTCTGGTAAAGACTTGCAAAAAATGTCAGTTATTCTCCGACCGAAGGAAGAATTCAGCGATGCCCCTCAAACCTATCGTGGTGGATGAACCATTTGCTCAATGGGGCTTGGACTTTATCGGAATGATCAAACCGGTTTCCAGTTCCGGACATAAATGGATTTTAACAGCTACAGACTACTTCACAAGGTGGGCTGAAGTTGTTCCCCTTAAAGAGGCAACGGAGGTAGAGATTGTGGATTTCCTCGAGGCTCTGGTGACGAGGTTCGGCCCTCCGAAGATGATCATTTCGGACAATACTAGAGCATTTGTAGGCACAAAGGTATGTCACTTTGCATTGAAAAATGGCATATTCCTGAAAACATCTTCAAACTACTATCCACAGGGAAATGGCCTAGCTGAGTCAACAAACAAAAGTTTAGTCCGACTTCTCAAAAAAGTGGGCTCAGAACACCAAAGGGAATGGCACAAAAATCTCCGAAAAGCACTCTGGGCTAGCCGCATAACTCCTAAACAAGTCCTCAAGACTTCGCCCTATGAACTAGTATATGGGAAAGAAGCGCTGCTACCTATCTCTATGGAAATTCCGGCGATACAGTTGTTGAAATCTCTTGAGATAGAACAAAATGACGCCATGGAAGTTCGGCTTGCCGAACTATTAGAAGTACAAGAAAAAAGGGAGAATTCCCTAAAGGCCATGACTGGCTGTCAACAGGTGGTCAAACGGTGGTTTGACAAAAGGGCTTCCGACCAAGGCCTAAAAAGTGGAGATTTGGTGCTAAAATACGACAGTAGGGCTGCGAAGCCAGGTCAGCATGGTAAGTTTGATAGCCTATGGGAAGGACCCTTCAAAATCATTCGGTGCATGCAACACAATGCCTTCGAGCTGGAAAATATGGAACAGGAGCCCCTAGGAATCCCGGTTAATGGGATTCACCTTAAATTGTTCCATTAAGCGTCAAGCCCTACCCTGTACAGTTGTAAATAACACTTTTTCTTTTTCCTTTCCTGTTTTTGGCCTATCGTTTTGCTAAAACCAATTGACTTGTTATGTATTCGCTTATCATCGTTGGTAGGTGAAGCACCGGAGTTCTTAAAACACAAAAGTATGCTCATAAACAGAGACAAAACATACAAAATTGGCAAACCCAGAAAAATTGCACGCAGAAGCAAACAGGAGCATAAAATTTCACAACAAAAAGAGGTGTATATTTTTATATACATGTTTCTGAGTTACAAAATGGCATGAATGCCGATTTTCAAAATATACAAAGTATAAGAGCATATATATATATGTTGGCCTTTTATCAGGCTGATACGGAGCAAGGGGGTTACATCAACAAACACCAGGGCAAGGGGGCCATCTATCCACAGGAGTGGCTAGCAGCAACCGACGCATTCAAGACAGCGTCCGCTTCTTCCTCAGCAATAGGTTCCTCGGCGGTACTGGCAGCATCATGAAGCGCGGCTGTCATCGGTGGTGGGTACACCAGGTCCCTGAAGTCAGTATACCACTCTACGTCGTAGAATGGTATCATGTTGTAGCTTCTGAACAGGAAGTGAAGAGCCTGGGTAACCCTTTGCTGATGCTGACCACGGGTCTGCAGGCGAAATCCGCTAAGGAATGGTAGCCAAGCCACGACAGCTTCTTCTTCAATATAGCGACGTAGGTCGCTTGCTGATGGCAGGCCGATTCCATACGCGGCGTGTGTGACAACCTCGCCAAGCCCGTTCAGGTACTTCTTCGGGAAGATTTCTTTGACTAGCTTCAATATAAGAGGCCGAGGGACACAAATGTCTAGCATAGGCGCCACAAAGTGTGAGCACACATCGGTGTTCACCCGATGCTTATCTTCATACTCCACACAGTCTTTGCCGAGAACCCACTTAATGGCTACTAAAACCAGCGAGTGCTTGTTCTTCGTCATTCTCTTAAGCCTCCTGGTGGAGATTTCACCTACAAATGTTGTTTGTGATTTGAAGGAGGTCAGGCGAATGGGAGTATCCATCTCTCCTAGGACTATTCCTAAATCTGCTAAGTATGCCGAAAGCTGCTTATTACCTAACCTATGAAAAGACTCGCTTAGCAGTATTCTACTTGCCTATCACTTCTCGACTCAAAGTGTATATGTTTGCTATCTACTGGCCTATTTATAGAAAATTGACAAGACATATGCCAGTCCGCCGTAAGCAACGTGATGTATATTGGCTACAATCTCGAGGGCCGAGTCTGCGTTTGTTCACGTTTTGGGCTGGCACACGCATGGTAGCACGACTCAAGGCATGCTTAATTAAATCAAGTTAATTAATTGAGCTTTAAAGGGGTGGCACTTGCTGATGAAGGGATGTATGGCCGTATGCTATGGTGTCAAATCTCAAGCACATCCCAGAGCCCGAGGCGATATTCGTATCTCTTTCAGGCGGTGATCGTTTGCTTGGCGTAATCATTCCGGCCTGGGATATTAATTACCGGTACATGCTAACACAATGCGAGGAGGCCAGTTGCAAGCTCAATTTCCAAGAAAAATCAGGGCGTATCACACGATATCCTAAAAGCAATGATGAAATCCGGCCACCTCGGAAAAAGAAATCAGCTCATCTTGCACGAGTCGTGGAGTTAACGGTACATGCCGAATTAAATGCAAGGGCTCATGCTCGCCTACCACCTTGAGGAAAGTTGCTATTATTGCATGATAACGCTTATTGTTCCTAAGTCTTTTTCCAAAAAGCTAAGGAGTGCGCGAAGTGTTTTCTGTCTGTATTTCCAGTGCAAGCGTATTCAAAGGCAAGCGAACCTTCAAGTTCTGCCGCGAAGAAAGATGGCAGAATCTTCAGCTCAGCCAGCAGAGGAATGGATTAGCCAGGAACTGTATTCGGCTATTCGTTCTTCGGCCGAGGTTTACGTGTACGATGATGTAGCGTATGCCACTCCTGGTATACCCCAGAAGGTGAGGAGACCCAACACAGAGGAGCTAGAGAAGCCCAAAGAGTGGAATAACCCTAAAAAGGTTGGAGAAAAGTGGGCTAATATCTACGATCCAAAGCTTGCTAGGAACCCTAAGTCTCTTAGAGAGGCGGCTTGTGCAAGATTATCAGCACCAGCGGCGGAGAAGGCAACAGCAAGTAGAGTCTGGTATAGCGGTTTGCCACAATACATGGTCCCATTCGTGCACTATTGCCCGGAGGTAGTCGACGCAGCTGTTCAACGCTATAATCCAAAGACCCACTGCATTGAGGGTCGCAATTTAAGGGTTCATATCGGCCCAGAAGCCATCTGACATATGTTATGCATTCCTGACCCCAGGACAAGAAAGGAGAAAATCGAATATTTCCGCCCAAGCAAGGGGGAAAAGATATGGAAAAGGATGAAAACCGGCTCCGATTTCCTATTAGAGGAGACTAAAAAGAAGGGTATTGTGTCCGCTAAGGCACCAAGCATCCCATTGTTGCGCGGTTCATTCCGCGACGACCTTCAGGACCCCATATCCATGCTGGCATTTGTTTGCGGCCGTGATTCTGATGAAAAGATCGAGGCTTTTCAGCTGGGCCCTGCAATACAGTTTCGCAGGCAACATGAATCTTTCTGGTATGATTTTGCCGAGTTCATGGTCGAGGAAATGATACAGCAAATAGAGAATTATCAGGTGGAGATGAAATTCAGATTTCTTTCCTACCTGGTCCACATGTTCCTGCATCAGAATCCGGATTTCTTCGCCCGATTTTTCCCACTATCAATTTTTGATGAGCAGAATAAAAGAAAGCCGGTATCTACATGGACACCCTACCTTTCCGCAACATATGACTACTATGCCTTCGCGGACTATTTCATAGCCCCGGTCCTGAATGATTTGATCGGAGAGGGTGATATCGTCCGACTTAACACTGAGCAGACTGGATTTCTGCAAAGCTACATCCCCGCTTGCGACTGGTTCCTGGGCAAGGATTTCACGATCCTTCGAATGAGGGGCTTTATTGACAAGCCTTTCCTGCTCCCGGCTTACATCACCGATAGAGTGCTCGCGCTGGAGGTTTACCCGCAGGTATGCGCCATTGATTTCATGTTTTGTAGCAGCAAAAGGGTCAAAAAGAAGGGATTCTTCAGTTGCCCGAAGAGTTTCAAGTCAATAATGCTTGTCAAAAAGCGATCGCATCAGCTACTAGGGGACAAACTGGCACACCTAGGGCTAGTATTAGTAAATGATAAGTGGGATTACAACCCTTTCAATGACCTACCTGAGCCGCATATGAGAGTTACACATGTTTCCCGACCATACTGGGAGAAGCGGCGTAATAACCGGACTGATAAAGATGAAGATCTGGTTGAATTGACACAAATCCCTACGCCGGACACCAGAGGCCCATGGCACAAGTTCTACTTTCCAGTGGCCGTGGCCAGGGACAACTTTCTGATAGAGTGCAGCATGCTTAACAAGTTGAAAGTGGACGAGGAATGGAGCGATGAAAAAATAAAAGCTTTCTGGAGATACCGCCAAGAAACAGGGCAGTTGAAGGCTCCTTATAATAAATTGAAGGACGACCAGGAATTTGAAAGACACTGGGATGAAGGCCATCGGCCGTCTCGGCGCTAACAGGGGAAGAACAGCGGAGGTTCCGATGAAGCGAGGGGAGGAAGAGAGGCGATATCTTCGCTGAAAGGTGATGCCAGAGCATCCGCTATCGGCACCAACGTCGCGCTGGCACTATCAAAAGAACTCACTTACGTGCCCCATGGGCGCTAAACGGTCGAGCTAGTGCCAATGAAAAGACCAATTGCGAGTTAGTAAAGTGTCCCCGTGAAAAGGAATAACGCCTTACGGAAAGTGTTATCGGGACAGTTTCACATGAACCGGCCGAAGGGGAAACACCCACTGCTAGTCAAATGCCAGAAGTTGCGGTCGAGTCCCAAACGATCCAAATGCTACCGCCGACCAGTCAGCAGGTACATTTCGCTCCTTTCTCTCTTGCATCTCATTCTTTCACGTCCGCTCCTGCTCAATTGACAACTCCTGCCATTCGTCCGAGCCCTCCACCCTCTGTTTCTAGCCCATCTTATTCCGAGGGGTTTGCCCAATATTCGCAAGCCCAACCGTTTATAATCACCCTCTGGGCATTACTACGCGCCTTCACTGGCACGCGCCAGAAGCGTGAAGCGTGAAGACTTCTCCACCTGCGCATCGAAGATATTGCCTCCCCTTCGGCCCCCACTCCTTTTTTTCGAGATGCTTCACAGATCCCGCCCACCCACCCAACAAAGGCTGAGAGCCCCGGCCGTGACTCTTTCACCGGCCCAGCGGGCCGCTACGAAACTGAATCTGGGTTCAGCGTTTGCAATTATCGACCGGTGACAGGCTAAGCTGGGCGTTACACTTTTCTCCGCCAAATGCGTCACCCCTCCGGGAAAAACCCAAATCGCGGCATGAAGTTACCATCCCTCGCCCTACCTTAGGTGTTTCACGCGCCCAGCGGTGGGGCTGGTTTCATCACCAGCTGAGTTCATTGCACAGATAGATTGTGGGAAGGAGGCTCGCGCAAATAGAATGAGGCGACGAAGGGCAAAGGATGACAATGCCCCTGCCGAACCGAGAGTACATGCTTCGTATGACGAGGCCCGCCAGGAATTAAAGTTTGCAACTATGTACCCAAGGACAAACAAGCCTCAGGGAGAAATGCAACCAGAGGACTATGATATTTATGCTGTCGGACTGGACATGAAGATGGCCCGGCCACAAGATAAAGTCGAAATCACGGAGGAGACACAACGGGTGGTCACTTCCGATTTCCTAAAGACTGGTCGCCAGTTGAAAAAGAAGGATGAACAGCTCAAGGTAGCCAAGGACAGGGTGAATTTTCTAGAGGAAAAAGAGAAATCCTTAGAGGCGGATATCGCCCGAATGACAGAAAGGGCGCTAACAGCAGAGAATGAAAGGAACAGGCTCCAAGGAGAAATTGCAAAGGCCCGAGTAGCCGACCTAGCCGTATTAAAGGACTTGCAGAATCAAAACCAAGCGGCGCAACAGAGCCTACAATCGATGGAAGAAGAGCTTGAATGCTTCCGCCTTGAGTTCAGACAGAAGCTGGCAGAAAAAGGCGAAGAGATGGAACACCTACAAGATCAGCATCAGCAGAAGATATAGGAAAAAGAGGCCGAATTCAAAGATTTGAAGAATAGACTGGAGGAGGAGCTCCGAGAAATGAAGGCCAAGCTAGAGGATGAGCTCCGAGAAGCGAAAGCTTCATTAGAAGAGCAATCGGCTAACCACTCTAGAGCTGAACAGAATTGGCAGAAACAAATGAACAACTATGAAGCGTTGTGGACATCTGAGAAGAAGAAGAAGGCAGAATTTGCCGAAGCTCTCATTTCACGAGACGCAGAGATTTCTTCGCTTAAGGCCTCCCTGCTACCAGCCTCTGCCCAACCGGATATCATCCCACTGGTCAGGCAATTGTACATTTCTCACTGGGAGAAAATCAAAGCCTTCTGCCTAAATCTGCAGCCTACCCTCCGGTTCATCA
>VDFB02230084.1:0-20762 GCA_007258455.2 Sequoia sempervirens
GCTTAGTGAATCGTCAATATAATACAATCCTAAGGGGTAGTCAAGGAAACAAAACATTCATTTTTTTAGATGTTTTTTTTAAATAATTTTTCTACAATTTTGCATCAAGATAATGGTATGATCATTTGTGATTATTCTTCTCTTCTAGTGGAATTTCATATCAACATAATTGTCTGATAATTTTTAATTGATACTGTAATGAATATGGGATATGTTAGAGTTCTTATTTTTTCGTATATGATGGTTTTTTAGGTTATGTTTGAAATTAGGTGAAGTAATTGTCTATTGTGTCATTTCATGTTATCTGGTGTTGAATGATAATCTCTGTTCGACTCAATGTCATGATTTTTTGAAATAAATTCTCAGACAGATTTTTATTTTATTTTTAGGTCACCAAAGACAGGAAGTGGAAGAGATATCATTGGGCTTTAGTTTCCCATATATTGCATAGACACTACACTATATTGCTTCATGGTTATGAGTAGGTTACTTCTTTCAGGTGCAAGGCCATCTGATACCCCCACCATTGAGTAAGTGAAATTCTCATTATGTTTTTCAAATTTATTTGTTGCATGATCAATTTAGAAAATGTACTTTTAACATTCTCAACATTGTTTTTAAGTAGCTAATCCACCTTTCGATGATGTCCAACAATGTATAGAAAAGGGAAAGTGGAAAGCTTCAACTCCCATCTTTGTAGGTTGTTTACTACTACCCACTCCAACGAGTACATTACTTTAACAAATTGGGTTTTCTATTTAACAAGTCATGTTTTTCAAATGAATTCTCGTGTCACTTTAATTGATGATTGTTTCTAAGTTATATTTCCTTTTCGTCTTTGAAGTTAACCTTATTCCTTTTCCTACACCTTCCATGGTTACACATGTGATGGACTGTCTCTATCTTAACTGGAAACATGGAAAAGAGTTACTAGCCCTATGAAATTACTATTGCAATTGTCCATAAAGAATTCCCTTCATGAGACAACGACTTCATTACACCTCTACTTGACTTCTGTGCCTCAGATACGTTGACAACTGCGAACTGCTTTTTGAAGACGGCTTCTCTTTACTTTTATTAAAAACGGCGATCTGCCTCTTTATACGTTTGCTATTTGCCATATAGACTGGCAGTAACTTATGATTTCTATGACTTGACTTCTCCTTCTAACTTGCGAACACGATCAGCTTCAATTTTGGCAATCTGCGGGCCTCGAATTTGGCTCTAGTAATGACAGTCTAGCGGCTTCGCAACATCTATGATTTGACCTTTAAGAACAACCATCACCTCACTTGCATGGCAGCAACTCTCCGTAAATCTTTCGGATGGCTTTAGATTAGAGTGTGACAGTGATTAATACTTTCTGCCAGCAATCTCCTTCAAGATCTTCAAGACTGAGATCCAACCTACTCAAGTTCGGCTTAATCTTCTTCTTGTCATCAGCTCTTTTCTCTAACTGCAATTTCTTCTTCGACGTCAACACATGCGACTTATCGAGATTAGCAATCTCCTCTTAACTGTGAAGACAGAACAATCTTCAAATCTGACGATCTTCAAACCAGGCTTTGATATCCTTACTTATTGGCAGCTGCAGCTGTGACCCCACGACCTAGGTCTGCCCATGATCTGGAAATTATACGAACACTTATAATCTTCTGAGGAGACAATAAATTTCATTCTCTGTTGTAGCACATTTATTGTCTCCTCTGCCCACCTTCACAGTTAACATACAGACAGACCACAATGTTACACTCTCGTCTGAATGTTGTCCGGTGGAGTGGATGCAAATGTGGACAGCAATTGGGAATCCTTCATTTCTATTTATCCTTGCAAACTGCTAAGAGATTTTTATCATATTCAAAAATGTGGAATAGAAATTGCCATTAAAAGAAGCGGATTATAAACTGTCAAATATGGTAAATTAAACAATACAAGTAAAATGCTTCTTAGGATAACCATACTACTTAGCATACGCATCAATGCCCTATTGAGGAGCCACTCCACTAGTGGTCTGCCTGACATTGAAGGCATCATAATAGCTACAAGGAAATTGGTACATCATCATTCATGGGAAATTCCTTTTCTCTGAGAATACTGTTCCCAGGTTCCCAGTATCAGAGTAGTGTTGCTTTACCTCGGTGGTATGAAGATAATTGATGCTGCATGTGATCTTCTTGCGTGATCTTCCAGCAGAGTTCCTTTTGCTTTAATGCTAATTTTATTTGTTTTAAAAGTAGTAGTTTCCCTCTTTGAATAAAGCATGCGCTGCATGCTCAGTATAGAAGTTTTCATTTAGTTTTCTTTTTCTGCCAATAAAGCATGCTTTGTATGCCCTGTTTTTGGGTAGTCATGCTCTGTTTTTAGGGTGTTCGATTTCTTTTTTAGAGATAGCTTCTATAATGTTTTGTGTGTGTTTTGTTTTTTCCATTCTAGAGGGCAGCGAACTGTTTGTTGAAGCTGCATCTTATATTCTTTATATTTCACTATCTGTTTTGGTCGTAATAAGCTGCAATAAGAAAAACTCTATTTTTTAAAAACAGAGCATGCTATTATGATTAAAAAACATTGGATGCAAATTCTGCACAAGAGGTTTTGAATAGGCATAGCATGTGATTTATCAAACTGTTTTTCCTTTATTTATTTCTGTTGTTCTATTCATATTTAATCAGCTGGTTTGAAAGACAGATCTGCTTCTTTCAAAATCTACATTTGGTATCAGAGCAGGTATTTTTGTTTTGGGTTTAAGATCTAGTTGTTCGAATTTCGCCAAAGATTATCATGTCGAATTCTAACAGCTTGCCCATTCCAGAATTTGATGGAAATGAGTATGATTATTGGTGTATAAAAATGATGACATTTTTAATAGGAAAAGACTTGTGGGAGATTGTTGAATCAGGTTACCAGGAGCCAGCTGATTGGAATGCCCTCCCAGTCAATGAAAGAACAGCAAGGAAAGAAGCTAAGAAGAAGAATTTTCAAGCATTGTTTCATATTCAAATAGCTTTAGACAAGAGTTTATTTCCAAGAATTGCAGGTGCAAAGACAGCTGAGGATGCCTGGAAGACTCTAAAAGAAGCTTACCAAGGCAGTGATCAGGTCCAAGTTGTTAAGTTACAGACATTGAAAAGAGAATTTGAGAATTTAAAAATGCAAGAAGGAGAAAGTGTGAGTGAGTATTGTGTCAGAGTAAAAGATGTGGTCAATAAGATGGCTACACTTGGAGAAACTGTGAACACAGAAGTTCTGATAAAAAAGGTGTTGAGATCTCTCACACCAAGATGGAATCACGTTGCCATAATAATGGAAGAAAGTAAGGATTTGACAACCCTTCAATTCGATCACCTTGTTGGATCGTTGATCTCACATGAAGAAAGATTAAAAGACTATTTTGGAGAAAGTATTGAGAAAGCCTTTTCCTCCAAAGTACAAATCACAAAGAATGATGATGGCAGCAGTAGTAGCAAAAGCAATCAAAGCCAAGGTAAAAGTCAAAATCAGAATAATTCAAGAGGTAGAGGCAGAAGTTTTTCAAGAGGAAGAGGTGGTTCAAGAGGCAGAGGTAGAGGAAGATTTGATAAAAGGAATGTTCAATGTTACCATTGTAATAGGTATGGACATTTTGAAAGAGAATGTAGACTAAAAGAAGGTAAGAATGTTAATTATGCTCAAGAAAGTTATGAAAATCCTCCAGATAATTTATTCTTATCTTATTCTAAAAGTGAAAATACTAGTAAAGATGTTTGGTACCTAGATTCTGGATGCTCTAACCATATGTCAGGAAATGGGAAGTTGTTTTCAACAAAGGATGAAAGTTTCAAGTCAAAGATTCAGCTCGGTGATGATAAATCATTGATGGTTGCTGCAAAAGGAATTATGGAGGTCCACACAAAAGAAGGTATGAAGAGTGTTAAAGATATTTATTACACTCCTGAGTTAAAACATAATTTGTTAAGTGTTGGACAATTATGTGAGAAGAACTATAGAGTTGTTTTTGAAAATAAGAAATGTACAATTTTTGATAAGAGTCAGGGAAACAGAGTAGTCACAGTTGTTCCTATGACGAAAAATAGGATGTTTCCATTGAGATTTGGTGAAAATAACAGCAGCCTTGCCAATATGGCATTTGAGGATACAAGTTGGCTATGGCATCTAAGGTATGGCCATTTAAACTTTCACAGTTTGAAGCTTTTGACCTCACAAGCATTAGTTGCTGGTTTGCCCAAGGTTGAAGAGCACAAGGAGGTTTGTGAAGGATGTGCAAAAGGAAAGCATGCAAGGGAAAGGTTTCCAAAAGGCACTGCATGGAGGGCCCATTACCCCCTTCAACTTGTTCATTCAGATATCTGTGGACCGATGCAAACAAAGAGTTTGGGTAAGTCATCATATTTTCTCACTTTTATTGATGATTACTCACGAAAATGTTGGGTATATTTTTTGAAGACTAAGGATGAAGCCCTTGATACATTCAAGAGGTTTAAAGCACTTGTGGAGAATGAGAAAGGGTGCAAAATCAAATGTTTAAGAACTGATCGTGGAGGAGAATTTTGTTCAAGAGCCTTTCAAGATTATTGTGATATGAATGGCATCAAGAGGCAGCTCACCACTCCATACACACCTCAACAGAATGGGGTAGCTGAAAGGAAAAACCGCACTGTGGTAGAAATGGCAAGGAGCATGTTACAAACCAAGGGATTGAGTAACTCTTATTGGGGAGATGCAGTTGCTACAGCAGTGTATATTCTCAATCGAAGTCCTACTAGTGCACTTGAAAAGATGACTCCTTATGAAGCATGGTATGAGAAAAGGCCTAATGTTAATCATTTTAGAGTTTTTGGATGTTTAGCTTATGTTCATGTACCTGATCAGAATAGACAAAAGTTAGATGCTAAAAGTGAGTCATGTATTTTTGTTGGGTATAGTGAGGAAAGCAAAGCTTACAGGTTATATAATCCTCTCACTAATAAACTTATTGTTTCAAGAGATGTGATTTTTGATGAAGGGGGAGTTTTTGGTCATCAAAAAGGCCAAATGGAGAAGTCAAAATCTGTTTTGAATGATGATATTGATCATGAGCAGCCCACTAATGTTGCTGTCCCAATTGCTTTAAATCCACCAAGCAGCCCCTCATCTAATTCTTCAAGTCCATCTTCAACTCCAAGTTCTAGAAGGAAGGTAAAAAGTTTGAGTGATATTTATCAAAGGAGTGCCAATCAAGCACATGAAGAAAATCCAATAGGTGAGACAGTTAATTTTGCTTTATTTACCAAGGCTGATTTTGAACCATCATGTTTTGAAGAAGCATGTACTAATGAGGTTTGGATGCAAGCAATGAAAGAAGAAATGGATTCCATTCATAGGAATGATACTTGGGAGCTTACAGAGCTTCCACATGACAAGAAGAAGATTGGCACCAAATGGATCTACAAGACTAAGCATAACAGTGATGGAAGTGTTGAAAGGCATAAGGCAAGATTAGTTGCTAAAGGCTTCACACAGAAGTATGGGATTGACTATGAAGAGACGTTTGCACCAGTTGCAAGACAAGAGACCATTAGAATGCTGATTTCATTAGCAGCTCAAAAGAATTGGAGCATACAACATATGGATGTGAAAAGTGCCTTCTTGAATGGGTACTTAGAAGAGGAAGTATATGTGGAACAGCCACAAGGTTTTCAAGTGGAAGGAAAAGAGAATCATGTCTACAAATTGAAGAAGGCTTTGTATGGCCTCAAGCAAGCACCAAGGGCATGGTATGCAAGAATTGATGGATACTTTCAAGAGAATGGCTTCAAGAGAAGTAAGAGTGAACCTACCCTTTACTACAAACAAGAAGGTAATGATATTCTTATTATAAGTTTGTATGTTGATGATTTGTTGTATATGGGTAGCAGTTCTAAGATGAAAGATGAGTTCAAAATTGCTATGATGAAAGAATTTGAAATGAAAGATCTTGGTCTCATGAAATATTTTTTAGGAATGGAGGTTTATCAATGTAAAAATGAAATTTTCATTTGCCAAACCAAATATGCAAAAGATATGTTGAAGAAGTTTGACATGGTTGATTGTAAACCATACTCCACTCCAAGTGCTCATGGAGTTGTGTTGAGTAGGAATGATGGTGCTGAATTAGTTGATGAGACTGCTTACAGAAGTATTATTGGGAGTTTGATGTTTCTGACCCACACAAGACCTGATATAGCATATTCAGTTTCACTTGTTTCAAGATATATGACAAATCCATCAGAAATACACATGAAGGCAGCTAAAAGAATTTTGAGGTATGTGAAAGGCACTCTAAATTATGGTATTCATTACTATTCTTCTAAAAGATTCAATCTTGTTGGCTTTAGTGATTCAGATTGGGGAGGTAGTATGGATGATCGTAAGTCTACATCTGGAAATTGTTTCTCTTTTGGTTCTGGTTTGATTACTTGGAGTTCCAAGAAACAAAGCATGGTTGCTCTCTCATCCACAGAAGCAGAGTATGTTGCAGTTACCTCAGCAGGTACACAAGCTCTTTGGCTTCGAAAAGTTTTAGAAGAAATTGGTGAGAAACAGATTCAGCCTACAGTGATTTATTGTGACAATATAAGTGCCATCAAATTAGCAAAGAATCCGGTTCATCACAGTAGAACAAAGCATTTTGATTTGAAGTATCACTTCATCCGTGATTTAGTACAGAAGAAGGAAGTTGAATTGAAGCACATCAGCACTAAGGATCAGTTAGCAGACATCTTCACCAAAGCAGTTGCAACAAATCAGTTTTTGTCACTTCGAGATCAGATCGTGAGCCCTCTTAGCATCAAGGGGGAGTATGAAGATAATTGATGCTGCATGTGATCTTCTTGTGTGATCTTCCAGCGGAGTTCCTTTTGCTTTAATGCTAATTTTATTTGTTTTAAAAGTAGTAGTTTCCCTCTTTGAATAAAGCATGCGCTGCATGCTCAGTATAGAAGTTTTCATTTAGTTTTCTTTTTCTGCCAATAAAGCATGCTTTGTATGCCCTGTTTTTGGGTAGTCATGCTCTGTTTTTAGGGTGTTCGATCTCTTTTTTAGAGATAGCTTCTATAATGTTTTGTGTGTGTTTTGTTTTTTCCATTCTAGAGGGCAGCGAACTGTTTGTTGAAGCTGCATCTTATATTCTTTATATTTCACTATCTGTTTTGGTCGTAATAAGCTGCAATAAGAAAAACTCTGTTTTTTAAAAACAGAGCATGCTATTATGATTAAAAAAACATTGGATGCAAATTCTGCACAAGAGGTTTTGAATAGGCATAGCATGTGATTTATCAAATAACTGTTTTTCCTTTATTTATTTCTGTTGTTCTATTCATATTTAATCAGCTGGTTTGAAAGACAGATCTGCTTCTGTTCAAAATCTACAGGTGGCTCCTCCAGTCTCCTTATCATCCTCTATTTTTATAAAATCATAGAACTTTCATTTTTATCTGTCGGGCTCTTTTCCTCGGATTTTTCTATTGCGCTTACCAAAGTCTCCCTTCTAAATATTCTCCACTTCAGTCAAACTCATTAAAAACTAAAGAAGCAAAAATCTGCTTTTCAAATGCTCATGTTTTCCAAATAGAGCATTTTCTTTTTCTGCGCCCACAAATGTTGGACTCTTAGTAGAAATGAAGGCATTTGAATGAACCCACTTTTGGGTATATCATGCAATCTGAGCATTTCAACTTCTATCACAAAGGTTTCACTGCTACATTTTGGGCTTCGAGGCCAAGAAACATCTTGACAAACATGCAGCTAGGGTTTTCTAGGTGAGAAGCATTTTTCAATCTGGATCCAAACTTCATTGTTAATTTTAGGGATTCAAAATGAATTAAAATTTGCAATTTGCAAATTCACTGTTTGACAATGTTGAAAAGGTGAGAAGGTTGTTCATTTAATTTTTCTTATACCTTGACTAACAAGTAACATTTGAAAATCCAAGTTCAATTATAAGTATGATTTTGTGAGTAGTAGTAAACAACCTGCGGAGGTGGCAGTTGAAGCTTTCCTCTTTCTTCTTTGTACACATTGTTGGACATCATCCAAAGGTGGATTGGCAGCTGAAAAGTAATGTTGAAAATATTAAATACTTTTCCTAAATGAATCATGCGACAAAAAAAATGACCTACTTTATGGTGGGGAAATCATGTGACCCTGCACCCGAAAGAAATAGACCTGCTCATAATCATGAAGCAATAAAGTGTAGTGTTTACGTAATACAAACGGTGCACTGGTTATCGTTGATGGGAAATCGAACACCAATGATGACGTTATAGCATTAGCTTTCAGATAGGAAGGAAGGCATCTACAATGACGGCTTGCGCTGCTATGTTTTGGACTGCGCAGCCTTTCATTATGCGTGGATTGCTCTGGGGCGTATGCCTCGTATTCAACCGCAGCAGTCTTAGGCCAACAGACTCATTCCCTGAGACTGCGATTTGGAATCCAAAGGAAGGAGCAGCTACAGTTTTGAAGCCAACAGACTTATTTTATATCTTGCAGTGTTTATACTATCCTCCATTGTCAGTCTTTGTTACACTTCTCTGTAGACTAGGATGATATGTATAGAAGCATAAGCTTTATGCTATCTTTTGTTAATCCTTGCGAGGGTTTTGTTTATGATATTAGTTTAAAGTTTACTTCTAGGTCTCTTTCCTGTGTAATGAATATTATCTTCCTCCTCTTTTATCATAAGTTTAATAGCGTAATGCTGCTTCTTGTCTACATCTTGCGGTCGTTTTTATGTATAAAGTGAAGTTCATCAATGGCTATTTTGTCAAACTTATAATTCAGTATATCTGTTCCAAAAATTTGAATAGCAATTCTAATATAGAGTTAGTAATAATTTATATCAAATCCATAAAATCATGTTTGAAATCTAAGCTTCCTCGAGGGCTTTGCATCTATCTCTCATTTATTCGTGATGAGACACGGTGAGACTTGATTTCAATTAATTTAATGTATGTCTATGTCGGTTAGAGAAGTTTGAAATCCAGACTAACTATGACATCCTTTGAATCCCAGATATGTGTCAAACTATGTTAAACCTTATGTCTACATGCATTATATGTAGTTTTGGGTATGATTCTTGCAAGCATCCTCAGAACCAATATAATTTTATCACTCAGATGCTCACGTCTAGTTAGACAAGGTTTCAAAGTTCGATATCATAGGCAGACCAATGAAGCCCATAAAAGTGTGGTTAATTAAACTCTTGCATCCAAAGAGTTGAAACTTTTAGGTTGGGTATGTGTAACTGTTCTGCATGCCATTTTAAGCATAGGTTTAGGCAATAAATGAGCAAATAATTTTCTTAAAAGTAAATAATCAGCAATATGTTTCATCAAATAAGTGAAGAAGAGTAAATATTGCTAAATAGATCAAATTTATAAGGGCATGTGGTGGAAAAATAAATAAAAGTATTATTGTGAGTAATAATGATTATCAATATGTGTGTTGGAAGAAATGGATGAAGATATAATTTTATTAGTTGCATATACGTGTATTGAAATAAGTATGGGCAAAAAACAAATAAATCTATTGTTTTGTTACCTTTACATAGTTTATATATAGACGTAAAAGCATGTGTGTTTAAATAGACGAACAGGTGAAAATATAGTTAAAAGACAAGTGTGTGCTATGAGTAGATATTTTTCAAGATATAATATTCTATAAATATACTGGAATAAATGTGTTTGTATGAATGTGGTATAAGGAAACATAAAGGAAAGTATGTGTGTTCAGATAGACGAATAAGTGAAAATATAGTTAAAGTCACATGTGTGAAGCGAAATGGGCAATAATATAATACTCTATAAATATAATGCAATAAATGTGTTTGTATGAATGTTGTTTATGGATAAATAAATGAAAGTATGTGTGTTCAAATAGATGAATAAGTGAAAATATAGTTAAAGTCATGCCTGTTAAAATAAATGGATAAGGATATAATATTCTATAATATAATGGAATAGATGTATTTGTATGAATGCGTGTTGAGAAATAAAGAAAAATAAAGGCATGAATGCAATTGTATAGTTATTAGAATACTTATTAAATTTTGTTGCAGAAGCAATGTATGTCTTGCTCAGCTGTAAGATTTGTTTGGTTGATAATTAGGACATTTTTGGCAACATTGTTATGGATGCTCTTAAAGCTATTGTAACTGACTCTATTTCTTCCCTTCTAGATGTTTCGTTGTGCATTGATATTCAACAATTCCTCTGGTTGTTACTGTAGCTATTTTTGTTGCTAAATCTTGTTCAACTTTGTGTTACAGTTATAAATGTAAACAGTGGTGTAGTCATTACTGCACTTGTTTTTCTTATTTCTATTATTTTGTTTAATGTAAAAAAAAATGATTTTTATAAAAATAAAAAAAGACACTTTAAAAATATTATTGCATACAGTTGTATATAGAGACAAATAAATATAATAAAAAATATTTGTATAGAAAAGTAAGTAGAATGGAATAGATAAGAAATAGTACAGATATTGTAATGTCAGTTGCTTTAGAAGTTTCCAAAAATTCTATTGTTATCTTTTATGAAAAAGGATTAAAAGTATAGTTATATTATAAGTCAATATAACTATTTAATTATTTTACCTGTTATTTAATTATTTTAACCTATAGTTTAGCTCAGATGCAATGCATATAACCATAAGCTTCCTCAGTTCCTTACAGTCACCAATTGTAAATCAAAATGATTCCTTACTTCAATACAATGTATTAAACAAATCAAAATGATTCCTTACTTCAATACAATGTATTAAACTTAAGCTAATCCCTTATCAAAATAAGCCATTTAAAACTTCTGAAAAAGTAATCAACCGTTAAAAGTAGGCTACTATTTCATCAGCTACGTATGGAGATCTATTCCCAAATACCCATCACATAAAAAAATTAGAAAGCATGACATCTTTAACAGAAAAAACTAAAACATGTGTAATTAGATGTAAGAGCTCTTGTGTCTCCATGAATTCCCGAGTTTGGTCCTATAGAAATGTGTCTCCATGATTTCCAATAAAAAATTAGTCATTAGCTATGGTGAGATCAGATCTAAGAGCTCTTGTGTCCACTCATGAATTCCCATTTTTATTTAATTTGGATATTTGTGCTTCACACCTTCCCTGGTTTCCATGGAGATCTTTTTTTTGAATGCAAGCGGCCTCAAATCTTCTATTTGTGCTTAATTCATTAGCCCCTATTTCACCCCTATGTACACTAGCACTTGCACCCCAATGAGGTGCAATACTTATGCCGATACGCTGAGCACACATTATTTATGTCCATGAAAAGCAGTGGATGATGTGCAAAAAGTAGTGATCTATCTCACCTATCCCTCTCTACCTCTTCCTCCCTCCCTCCCCCCTTCTCTTTCCCTCTTGCTCTCTCCTTCCCTCTCTATATCTCTCTATATCACATATCCCTCTCTACTTATCCCTCCCTCCATCCCACCTATTTCTCTCTCTCTCTTCTTCCCTCTCTACTTCTCTCCCTCTCTCACTTATTCCTTTCTACCTCCTTCTCCTTCCCCCTCTAATTCTCTATATCTCCCCTATCCCTCTCTATCTCTCCCTCCCTCTCTCTCTCACTCTCTCTAGCTATCTCTTTGCTTCTCTGCTTCTTTCTATCCCACCTCTCTCTCCCTCCCTATCTCTATCTCGCTTATCCCTCTCTACCTCCCTTTGTCCCTTTACCATCATCTCTCTCTCTTTCTTTATCCTTCCCTCTCTACTTCTTTTCCTTCCTCTCTCTCTCTCTCTATCCTTTCCTCTCTACTTCTTTATCCTCCTCTCCAATTCATTCCAAAAAACAACTTCCTATACAACTTTAGTTTTTCCTTTTTCTATTTGTTTATTTTTTTGGATTTTATAACACAGAACAAATACCAGGCAATTTGTCCTTTATGACCTCCATACTAATGAATATCCGCCATTCCACAACCTCTGAAACTCTGAAAAAGCTCTACTTTCTTACACTATTAATTTTTCACGATACTCTTCGAAGATTCATACATTTATTGCTACCAAGAAAATTCTAATGGAGACTAAAATGTATTCACACTTCTTCCATAGACATTGTACTAAAAAAAATTTGGCCTTTGATGACAAGTTGCCAAATTTTCCCCTACTCTGGGAATTTTTTTTTGGCTTTTATAACCCATAATTTTTGGTAGAAAAAACCCAACTATTTACACTTTGGGCATAAACACAACCACAATTTTTTTTCCAATAATAATGTATAAACATTACTAACACTATATTATTGTAGTAAAACCCATTTAGAAAAAACCCAACTATTTACACTTTGGGCATAAACACAACCACAATTTTTTTCCCAATAATAATGTATAAACATTACTAACACTATATTATTGTAGTAAAACCCATTTTTTCCTTTATCAAAAACACTATATTATTGTATAACTATACCATAAGATATAGATGATATGCACATTAAAGTTATGTAAATATTTCAAGTCAGTTAACTTTGAATGCAAGAATGCAAAAAAAATGAGATCTTTTTAATGCTTATAATAGATATATTCATATTTAATAATTAATCTTAGATTGATTAACACTATATATATTCTTAAATTTATTTATTATTATCAATATATATTATTGAATACATGTTTATTTATGTCTATTGAATATTTATTAATTCATTGTTTATTCTTTGTATAGATAAAAATAATAAATATCCTCTATACAAATATAAATAATTAAGAAATTTATATTAGAAAACTAATTAATATTATATACAAATAAATATATCATTAACGAACCATAAAAAAACAAAAGTAATAAATAGATTCTAACAATACCTAATTTCTTTTTATCTTTGTATAAAATCTTATTTTAAAATAATATAACCCTTTTTAAAGGGAATGGGGAATATATTCCCATTTTCTTTACTTAAGGAATTCTTTTACTTAGTATGATAATTACATCGATAAGTCATTATAAGGGGATTGGTATGCCTCACAAAGCTAGTGAACATGTAGAAGCTCTCTTGGTGTAAAAGCGGCGGGGCCCTAGAATCATATAGTTAATTTATTTTATGGTTTGTATGGATGTCATTGCATTGCATAAGCTTAAGTGGGAGAATGTGAGGCTGGCATAATATTTAGTTTTAGCCCTATTTAACGTGACTATTGGGCTTAAAGTGTTCCCCACTTCATTTCTCTCTGTTTGAGCCAAAGGCTACACAATATGTTGCTTCCTAGTCTATGGTTTTGGTACACATGTATGAGGGGATTGAGTAGCGAGTACTAAGCTTTACAAGATCTCAAAGGTACATAGGGTTGCTAAAATACAATCAAGTAAAAGAAGAAAGTGTGTTGCATATGTTATTTTTTTAATAATAAAAATTTATATAACAAAATATTATCCATGTCGATCTTTTATCATTATTTATTAATTAATCCAATATAATTTTAATAATAAAAATTTAACATACAAAATATTATCCATGTCCATCTTTTTATCATTAGTTATTAATTAATCCAACTTTATATTTCAGACAAAATAAAATTTTACTTGTATATTATTTTTTCAAAATATTTGAGAATCATTTAATTGAATATATTTTATATTTGAAAATGATTTGTTTAATAAATATTAATCTCTCTTAATATTGCATATTGATTGCTTCAAATGTTACAATTAATATACTTTGTTAAATAAACAAATTTTATACGGCTATCTTAGCTTTTTAAAATTATTTGAGGTAATATTGAGTGACTAAAATCATATAATTACACATCATTTGTAAAAACATCTTTTACGGGCTAACATTTATTGACTTGATGGAGATACGCTGCATATAATGCAGAGTGTCAGAGATATGTTTTAATTTTGTTTAATTTCTATTGGTAAAGACAAAATAAAAATATAAAACTATTTAGCTTTAATTTTCAAATTCATTCGGCGTTTGTCTCTTGTCGCGAGGTAAAGGTAGGCGGGTCAATCCTGTGAAAGAAGATTGAGTAATATCACATTCGCACAACAAATTATATCAATGAACCCCATTTTCATGTGGAAAGTCCAGATGCTTCCTCTCAAGCTCTACATTCCACCAAAATGAGACAAGTCAAGCTTGATGTGAGCTATGCTGAGAACCTGACAAAGCGTATCCACGGCTATCATTGTATCTATAGCGTGCCAGACGATTAAAAAAACCTTAGCCGTTAGATTTTTCCTTCTTGTCAGTCGTCGATTTTTTCCTTCCTATTTCATTCGCCATATTCGGTACAAGGCGTGGGACCTACGTCTGCCAGCACACTATAAAATAGAAAGGTTGTTTGTCTCGTGTTTTGTGCTCCTATCAGAAAGCCATCGATAACGGAGTGTCTGGGAAACTGACTTTGACGTGAATGAATAAACCATGCTGAGTGGAGAAGAAATTTTGTGGGGTTTGTGGGGTTCCCGCCGGTGTTAGACTGGGGGAAATGCAGGTGGGGTTCCCCCACATCAAATAGCCTATCGGCTAAATACTCTAAATAAATGGTGACTTGCTGCCCACCAGAGTGTTATATATGCCTTGGTCACCTATCGAGTTCTTACTAATTCATGGAGAAAAGGTAATGGAGCTTGATTGCATCTTATCTTTCCTTGCATTAAATTTAACTGCTAGTTTATACCCCCCATGCCCACACAATCGGTTATTAGCTTCTGAACTTGCTTGAGGGCCTTTCATCTATGAGATAGTCTCATTGTGCACAATGAGCCTTAATGTAAATTAACTTAATGTATGCCTATGTCGGTCAAAGAAGGTTGTGTTGGAAATTATAATCACACCTACTCTCATAAATGTGCCCATTGTTTTAGATAGCAGCTCAGTATCCTCAATTCAGCAGTCATACCTCAACCAACATTAAAGGAAAATCGCAAATCGGTATTCGAATGGATTTTCACTTCACGTGCAAGTCAAGTTTCTAAAAATATATTTTATTACTTTGCTTGACGCATAGGATTTATCCGTGGATGAAAGGCTCTCTATATATTGCTGAATCTGGGCACTTTATTTTAACTCTCTAAAGAGTCCGGCTTTCTAGAGCTGTAACAAGAAAGATGGCAGTGTGTTGATGTATGTTTTTCAAGGAGCACAAGGTCCATCGATACTCAGAGTATGTAATGGTAGAATGTTAAGAATGAACAACAACTCAAAAGGTACCTGGAAGAACGAATATGCTTTGTATTTGCCATAGAATTGGATGAATATAATTTGTGAGTCTATTGTATGAACTTTTCTATGAATCAGCCCAAGCTCAGACGATGGAAAAATCATTGTAATATATTTATTCTGATCAATACAAGTCTTATGCCCATTTCTATTTGTTTTTTCCTATCATTACATTCCTTCATTTCGTATCAGAGACATGTCAGTCAAGTTCACTGGGAGTACAGGTTCATGGGTTCTGTATTTGAGAAGAGCCCTAGGGTTTCTAATAATCAATCATGTCTTGCACCTGGGAAGGTGTTCTTTTATTTTTTATTAAATTTTTCTGTGTTTGAAAAGTTGCAAAAGAGTTCTTGGATGGCTGTTGAAAAGAGTCCAACCCAAAACAATGTGTGGAATGTTGTAAAGAGAGAGAAATTTGTAGAAGTCTGTTACTGTTTGTGAAGGAGAGAAGTATGTCACTCTGAAAAACCATTAAAGCCACTAGCTATAGCTAGTAACACCATGGCAGAACCTACCAGTGAAGAATGTTGTAGGCCGTTGAAAGGGCTGCAGGTCCAAAAGAAAAGACTGTTGCCACAATTTGGCTAAATTTGTGCATGAAGAAATCAATGGAACATATCGTTGTCAAAAGATAACACAAAGGTTTTCCTTGCAAGGAAGAGCTAGTAGCAGCTGAAGATAAAAAGGTTCATCGAGACAAGAAGAAGACAAGAGGAAGTCACCATTTTTGTTGAGGCTAAATCGCATCTTGGTAAAGTCATCCCCCAAGTGGAATAAGGAGTTAATGGTAATCTAAAACCACCAGTATGTGAGTTTGCGGTAATCTAAAACCACCTGTATGTTAGTTCGTGGTAATACAAAACCAGGAGTATGTGAGTTTGTGGTCATCAGAAACCACTTGTATGCAAGGTTTGTAAATAAGGCCAACATAGCCAATTAAAGCTAGGATCCCCGAGCACCAGTAGTGTGACTCTATGAGAGGTGTTGATAAAACAAGTGAATTACACCTAAACCTATGATGGACTGGTTACCAGAAAGAGCCAGATCTCATGGGTAGAGCATCCCAAGAGAAAAATGAGACTTCCTAGGCTTGATTCTTAGAAGTTGTTAGATTGAAGATTGTCTCGAAGCATCAGTGAAAGATACTAGGAAAGAAATCAGAATTTGTTCTTGTGATTAAGGGGGAGTCTTGGAAATTATAATCACACCTACTCTCATAAATGTGCTAATTGCTCCTAACATCTCTGTATCCTCAATTAAGAGGTCACCTCAAACCGGCATTGAAAGAAAATTTCAAATTGGTATTGGAATGGATTTTTACTTGACCTGCAAATCAAGTTTCTAAAAATGTATCTTATTACTTTGCTTGCGGGTCAAGCTTTCTTTGCAATTTTTTCTATATATTGTATGATATCCATTTGGTATGCACTCTCAAGAGTCCAGCTCTCAATAGCTGTAAATTAGCAGTGGTGTTATGTTTGAAAGAAGTTATGAAAAGTTGTAGCAACACCACTTTGAGAATGAAATGAAGTGTGTTTGTATAAGCTAACTGTCAATGTTAAGAGGTTGTAATGGTGTCTGTTTGTATGAGAGCTAAAGCTCAATATACCTGGTGAATGCAATGGTTGTTGATTGAATGAACAACAGCTTAGTAGATTTATGTGAAACTGTTTTGATTAGATCAATATAAAATATCATGATTTTTCATGATTGTGTAAGTTTTATGTTTTTCCCTTACCATTGCATTCCAATCCAGACTAACTGTGGCATCCTTCAAACCCAATATATGTGTCAAACTGAGTTGAACCTTATGTCTAACTTTGCATCCATGAAATGGAGCATTGATTGTGATGCACGCAAGCATCCTTAGACCAATATCATTATGCATCTTCTTACATTGTGCATCTATTGATTTTGTGAGATGCTTGCATCCAATTAGACAAGGCTTTTGAGTTCAGTATTAGATCAATGAGGCTCATAAAATTGTGGTAAATTAAATTCTTGCATTCAAAGAGTTGAAACTTTCAGATTTGATAGGCCTAGGTGCTTTATAAACCTCAAGACTATTTTAGCAATAAGGTTTAGGTAACAAATGAGTAAAATATTTATTTTAAATTAAATAATAAACATGTTTATTTGAATAAGTGTGAGA
The DNA here is from genome assembly GCA_007258455.2 of Sequoia sempervirens. Lineage (NCBI taxonomy): Eukaryota > Viridiplantae > Streptophyta > Pinopsida > Cupressales > Cupressaceae > Sequoia > Sequoia sempervirens. Next base: position 17,346 of record VDFB02230084.1, read on the forward strand.
TTAAATATGGTTAAATTGATCAGAGTAGTAGTAAATATATCTGTTAGAAAAATAGGTAAAAGCATAATAATATAAACATAATTGTGTGTAATAATGATTAATGATATGTGTGTTAGAAAAAATAGATAAAGATATAATTGTATTAATTGCATAGGTGTGTGTATTGAAATAAATATGTAGGAAACAATTAAATCAACACCTCTATTGTATATACATATTCTATAGATAGACATAAAAATTATGCTAGTTCAAATAGATTAATAAGAGAAAATCTAAAAAATAAAATGTAGTCATAGGAATTCTAGTAGAGAAATAAATACAAATAAAGGCATAGATGTAATAGCATAGTCAATATGTTGGGAATTATTGTTCACATGGGTTAGAATAATAATGTGTGCTACAATAAAAGTGATTTGTTATAAGATGTTTCCTATAATATAGGAAATACAAGTCCTATATATATGTATTGAACAAATGTTAAAGGAATGTCAGTAATTTAATATCATTGTGATTTATTTTATGACTATCACTATCCGTATTTCCAATATGGTTTCAGAGCTCAAGAGAACGTGGGACTAATGTAGATATGTTGTTCTGAAATCTTGGAGAGATCCCAGTGGTCTTGTGATTCATGAAGGTGTAAATTGAAAAATAGAAAAAAGGGGGCTCATGCGATTGGCTATTCACTCAGTATCATGGCCAGATATTCTATTGATTCGATTCTCTCATTTTATTACTTAATTGTTGTCTGCATATCTGGATTGGAGATTTTAATTGGAGGTTCAGAGGAGTGTTGGCGAGATTTGTATTTTCTTTCCACAAATTGACCAACATTCTCATAGTGTGCTTGGATCGATTGGCATATATTTTCACAGGGCTCTTTATGGTGTGCACCATGTCTCTTCCCTCATATTCATCTCACAGGGACATAGTTTTTTCATCAAAATTTGAAATTGGAATCCTTCACTTAGATCTCCAACCCGTGTGGAGCAGTGGTGACTATCAGTGGCCTGAGATTTGTGTAGATCGGAACTATATTTTTTCCAGTCAGTACACATCATTCTTGAAACCTCAGAACCGCATGTTTGCATTTGCAGTCTGTATCACACTCATATCAGTTTGGATTGGTGGTTACTCCTCTGCATGTAGTCTATGAGACTCCATCCTTGGTGCAATTTTTGGGTAGGAATTATTTATGTGATTGCATGTGCATAATGTGATATTTAGTACTATTTTTTTTTATCTGTATCATTATCTTCATTCCTCTATTTGTACCTTCATTCTTCTATATGTTGTATGAGTGTATCATTTTCTTTTGTCTTGTTCTTTTTATTTTAGGGATGAAACAAGGCTTCAAGTCATTTAGGTCTCTTCCATGTTGAACCAAACAATCTTTTCTTTTTTTGAACTCTCTATGTGTCATTCTTCCTATTCCATGAGTTATTTGGGAAATTATGACATTTTTGAGATCTATAATATCATTGTAGCAAAGACATACACCAACCTTGAATCTGTGGATCCCTTACACATTTTGGATTTCATTTTGGGGACAACCCCTTCCCTTTTCTTGATGTAGCTTCATTTGGAAACATATGCTTGACATAGGGCTTTCCAAATAAGATCTCATGTCTTTTTTATTGTTAGCATTTATCATTTTCTACTTTGAAGTAATTACTGACAGTGTGGTGTTAGCAATTTCTTTAAAGTGGGGGAATACATTGGTATTATCATTTCAGAGATCTTTGGACTATTCTCATGTTTCATTGTGAAGCCTTCTTACTCCTCCTGATGTGTCTTCCTCTTGGTGGTGTCATTTGGTTTTATGTCCTCCAGGAGTGTTACCTTTCTCGGCATATGACTTTTCTCTTAGTGGTGATGCTACGTGTTGCATTCCCTAATTTGTGAATTTGTTATCCTAGACTTGTCCTCTCTCAGAGACATTAAACATGATGTTACCAAAGAGGAAACCTTACATGAACTAAGCAAAATGACATAGCTTCTTAAACCTTATGAACCTTGAAGTTATAACCTTTTTCATGGCCACCAAGAATAACACACTTTGCTTGCCTATGGAGCCTTGTTTGTTCATAAGTGTTTAGCATAATGCAGCTTGCTAAGTTTTATGAAGATCAAATTTCATGGTGTGTGGTTCCTTATTAAATTTTTCGAAGGTATAACTTTGGTATAGTCTGGGTGTTGGTATTTGGAAACTGATCATGCAAATACTATACACTTGTAACATATCCCCGTAGGGGTATTTTCTGTTAACACATCAAATATTTCCCACTAATAAGTCAAATGAAAAAATGACTATAGAACCCTAATTCTATAAGCTTCCAAAAATCTTGTTATACGGGGTTGGGATGTAAGTTGCAGTGTGTGTAATTTAGGTAATTGTAACATATTTTGCACTGGATAATAAAATCATTGGGTGGCTAAGTTTCTATGGATGTAGCCCATATTGGGTGAACCATGCAAAATTTTTGGGTTGATCTCTTTTGTGTTATTCTTCATTGTTATTTCTAGATTATTTATGGACTATTTATTTTTGTTATGCTAGGGGTCCTTTGGAAAAACATGCACACAAGGGCTAGTGTAATCAGCCATCCACTTGGTGAGCCCCCCAAAAAAGGGCGGGTAGGTGAGAAAAAGGATGCCTTTGTCTAGGCTCTCACCATACAATAAGAAAGTTGCTCCAAGTCTACAGGCTCCCATTGTACTAACCACAACATGATCTATATGCTATGCTAATACTATACTAAATGTCATAAATTTTAATGCCAATACCGATAAAATAATCCAAATATAAGTAATGCGGGCTTTGAGAATTGTCAACAAGTTACTCTCTTGATCAACAGTAGGGGATATTTATTTCTTAGCACAAGATTGCATACATATATTAGATGATAAGGCCTTAGATGAACATGGACAGAAAGGTGTTAAGCCTAGATCTTTCTTGAAATTGTACAATATAGATTTTACTTGATATCTACCATTTTGCTCCATGTTTTCATTATATCCATGTTTAGAGAGGATTTTTTATCCAAGTGCATATTGTTATTCCAACTCAAATGAAGGAGTTTTATACTTCTGAGAAGGATTGTCTTGTTCACATGAACACAAATAATTCTTCAGTTTCTTAATGTTACGCATCTAGATCCTCTCATGAGGGATGGGAGTTGAGGAGCCCCCATCACCAACATGGGGTGGTGTTTGATATAGAACCAAGTTTATAAAATAAAAACAAAAGATTCTATAGGTGTATATTTTTACATTTTGTACTCTCCCATAAAGGAGGGTGTAAAATCTAATAAACCCCAATCGTCACTAAAATATGATGCATTTGTATATGAATCTTTTGGATTTTGAGGGTGAGATTTTGGATTCTTCATTCAAGTGAGGCATAAAACCTAATGA
>VDFB02230086.1:0-46016 GCA_007258455.2 Sequoia sempervirens
ATAATTGTTTAATGAGCTTTTGATGCAATTTGTGAGTTGGAAATTGGGTGCCAACATCCTAGAATACTTTTGCAATTCATCTCAGGTCATTTGGAGGTATCTTTGGAGAGTTTTGAGCATTTTGGGTGTGATACAGTTTGCTGGTTAACAATTTCAGTCTGCTGTTTATTTATATCAGATTGCTAATCATTCAGATTTTGGCTTACATTTTGGTGATTGAGAAGGTTAAATAATGAAGTAATCATTCTTCAAATGTTTGCATTGATTCTATTATTGTAACACTTGTAAATTGCAGATTTCTTACATTGTAAGGCTGTGATTTAGTAGTACTAATCCAGTCATTTAATTTTCTGCATTTACTTGTGAATTATTTGCAAACACTTTAACCCCAGGATGGTTTATCGCCAATGTGGAAAAATCTAATATTGTATCTTCTTTCAATCACCCACTTTTGTAAGTGGCGAATCCCCACCGTGGAGCGGATGCCCGCTAAGCGGATGAATTACTTTGCATTGTATTGTTTATTCCCCTGCACTAAATAAGTGGTAGCACAGACTCTTCATGGCTGGTTCTCCACCTATTAGCTTTCCAGTTGAGTTTCATTTTCAGTTTTAGTTGCTTACTCCGCCATATGCTATCACCTCGCCTTCTAAAGGATCTTGGTGAACATTCTTGGTGTTGAGTTCTTTAAATTAATCATCATTTTTGGAAGCTAACGCTAATCTCTTGGCGGATTGTTATTTGTGTTATGAAATTTCAAAATAAAATTTGGTTGGCATATTTCAGTGGTATCAAAGCAGAAGTTCCTGCCATCCTATTGGAAGAACAAATAAATTAGTGTTGCCACAATGGACTTCATTAGATATGCTGAACAGTTTAAGAGAGAATGTGAACATGATGCTTCCATATTCCGTGCAAAATATCAGAGCATGACAGATGAGTTTAAGAACGATGTGTCTTTTGACACATATTTGAATTGTGTGATAGCTGTGAAACCTAGAAAATTGGGTGTGGTCAACTACATCAAGAAAAAAATTAAAAAAGAAGCAGAACTTGCCATGGTTGAAGAATCAAGAAAGGAAGAAGCAAAAGTATCTGTTTGTGGCTTGCAGCCTACATGTAAGCAAATTGAAAAGTAAAATCAGTCAGCTAGTGTTGAAAAAGACACAAGCAAGGTGCACATTTTGCTTCCAAATGATAGTGCACTTGACGAAGATACCTTGGAAAATGAGGAGATTAAGTTAGAATCTCAAAATACACCCATAAACTTGCATGAGTAGGGAAAAAATAAAGATTGTTTGGGTATGAAGAACATAACAGTAGTCTTGAGTCCTAATAAGGATTCAACTGATGAAGATCTCGAGACAAATGGCTTCACAGAAGATGATGGAAGTACTGTTGTGTGGGATGAGTTCGTTGAAGAAGAGCAAGATGAAGAAGATACTAATGGTTTCTTTGAACCAGCTTATGATCATTACCATGGTGATGATGTTGGTGGTGATTCCAATGTGTTTATACCTCTTCTTGTTGAGGATTTGGGGAAAGATTATTCCCCTCTTGCTACTGTTCAAACCTCTCAAGAGTTTTCACAAGATAAACTTTTGACAAGTAGCCAAGAAGACCTCTTTGGTATTCATTGGGCTGCTAATGAAGAAATCAGCAACATACTTATTCATGATGGGTTTGTTGAAGATAAAAATGATAAAGCAATCAAAGCAGCCAGCTTTGATGACTCTTATTCCTAGTATGATGATGGTGGCAAAGGCGGTATTGAGTTTGATCATCAAACTAAGCTCTTGGAGGAAGTTACTGATGAAGACTTCAGTTTGAGTGGAATGAGGAGTGACTCATTCAATGCGTCAACAATCCAAGAGGAGCATAATGATCTCTTTCCTGTTGATCAATACAATTAAACCATTCAAATTTGGGATCCGGGCGTGATGGCACCAAGATATGATAATGAACTGGAGTGGGATACATTTACTTTTGATCCAGATGAAGTTCTAAGTTCAGTTTGCATTGCAAGCAATGAAGTGATCATTGAAGGAGAAGTTGTAGCAAAGGCTAATGAGAACATGAATTCTTATGTTGAAAAGAAGAATGTTTTAAAGTCAGAAAATGGTTTGGGTGCCTTTCAGATTGACACACAAGAGAGTACGAGAACTTAAAATGTAAAGATGGAAATACTAATTTGCTTGAAGAAGTTGCTAACAAGGCTTCTATTCAAGAGTTATGCAGTGAAGAGGTTAGTAAAGAAGCTGATTTTGAAAATCTTTCCAATGAAAGCAAATCAGAAAAGTTGATGTTTGAAGAGCAAAGCCTCTTTGCTGATTATGATCAAGGGCCTAAAGAGCTGCAAGTTTTAAAGGATAACTTATTGGTTTCAGAAGAGAAAATTGTTAAGGTGTTATCAAGATTTGATAGCACATACCATTTCATTGAAGAACTCTATTGGAAGTTTCAGTCTGAAGAGAGACAGAATGGAGTTAAGAATGGAGACACTCTTTCCATGATGCAAATCATCAGAGAGGCATTGGAATACATTAAGTCAGATTATTTGCACTTGCTCTTAGATAGAGATAATGCTATTAAGTTTGCAAAGGAGACTTATGATGCCTACCAAGAGAAGGAGAAAGAGGTAGATAGGCTTTGTCTTGATCTTTCCTTAGCTCATCACTCTTTATGCAAGGGAGAAAATCAAACACCTATTGCAGCCACACTTGAGGGATAAGAAGCTGATACAAGGATTATGGAGATCAAACAAATAGTTGAAGGTATTAATGAACTCCATAATGATGAAACCTTGCTTAATATTAAGGAGATTCATGAAGATGATGGCAATTGGAAGGTATATCAAGAGTGTGAACTCTTGAGTAGGGATGAAGAATTGCTACATGAAGGAATAGCTTTCAGCCAAGAGGTTGATGTAGTGATTGGTAATGTTTGTGGTATTCATCGCGTTACATTCTATGGATCAGCAACTAATGATGGGCATCCTCAAGTAGATGAAGATGATGTGCATGATTTCTATGAAGACATCAACGAAAAGGATGAAGGAAATATTGTTTCTATGATTGTGTACAATAATCCTCTATCTTCACATGATTTGATAAATTATAAGGTGATTGACAGTTTCTATGTGGATGTCATTGGTAAGAGGATTTATGTTTTTAAAATATATGATTTAATAGTCAAGCATGAGATAATGTTGGTGGATCCACTCTATATGTCAGGCAAAACTTTCTTGTGATGGTTAGTAAATGGGCATTTAATGGTATCCAAACTTGAACTGGATGGTCTTCACTCAGCATTAACCAATGGAAGAGTACCACCTATCTTAAGATGGTTGATGTAGTCAGGTTTTGGAAAGATGCATCAGATTGCGGGAGAATTTTCAAACTTGGCCCTTTGGCTTCTTGATTGTGCATTGATATTTAGTGATTATTCTAAAATGCTGGTCATGAAATGTTCAAACTTTGCATTGATGGTTGCAGCTGATCACATGGTTTTGTGTGCTCAAGACTTTCCATAGCGCTTGGAGATAATATTGGGAATTCATGGTTGGAATCCTCAGCATGGTTTGATGGAGATTGTTATAAGTAGAAAGAGGAATCTTTGGAAAGACAAAGATTCTATTTTCAGTTTCTTTGATGTTGTTCCCATCCTTACCAGCCATTCGATGGTTCCTTTTTCTCATCAATTGGTGGTTTAGAGAGATAAGGATCCAATTTTCATAGTCTTTGATGCTGCCCCCATTTTTACCAAACATTTGATGGTTCATTTGGTTCCTTTGGTTCATTCATTGATGGATAGTAGAGATGCTTCCAACAAAAGATGGTTTAATAATGGGTTGGAGTTCCTTGAGGGAATGTTTCCAGCCTTGGGCATGAACAGTTGTCATATTATGAATGTTGATTTCCAAAGTTGCAGCAGCTGTTCAACTCCTTGTATTCTGATTTTCTTAAAATTAGACTTTAATTGGTTTATTTTAGACTTCATGGGCAGCTGGTACACTCATTTTTTCTCTTCACAATCTCTTTTCAGTGAGGGTTTATGGCCTCTAAAGTGGGAAATGATGTTTCATTGCGATTCAGATCAATTTTGGATGATGTTCAAATTATTTTCCAGTGATCATCTTTGTTCAATCTCTTGCACTAGTGTTTGGGGCAGCGAACCTTTGCTTGATTTGGTTCAACTTTTTGAGACTTTGGGGGAGAGATTGGTGGAAGTTTTCAGAGATTTTCTTGAATATGTCAAAATTACTTAGAGGAGGCATTATACATCCTTGAGGAGCTTTGAGGATGTAGTTGCTATGACTTTGCAAAGAGCTGTTTTTTCCTTTGCAAATAGCTATGATAGAGTCACATTTGTTGTTGTGATTTGGTTTGATGCTTTGAGGAGTTATGTTGATGAGGATATTTTTCAGTTGTTTAGATTATTCTTCTTTGTTTTCAGAATGGTGATTAGACATTGACATTGCAGATTTTAACTCCTCAAAGTTTTCAAGACATGAGATGCTGCAAGATTATGATTTCAATTTTTTTAGGATTGTCAGATTAAGCCGCATGATTGGAGAGAGGACAGAGTAGTCTTGGGATATTGGTTATCTTTGTGTGATCAGAGTGGTACAGCATCAACATGGTGGGTCTTTACAGAGATGTATTTGGGACCCTAGGATCCTACTTGACATAGTAAGGATCAAATTGTTTTCTTGGAGAGTGGTGGCATTGTTTCAGGAGAAGCAATTTTGGGAAGGGTGGATTGTAATGTCCCCAATTTAGCCCTACGCTCTTCATTTGGATTTAGCCTAACACTCTTCATTTGGATTTAGCCTATTTTCAGAAATCCGTAGGCTACTTAGATGTGCAAATTTAGGGTTTCCACTTTCAGTAAGTCTTATTTCCAACTTAGTTCAGCTTTCTGTTGGTTTTGAGGTGAACTTACTATTTTTGGCATTGGCTACTTTTAGTAAGTCTAATTTTGGTAGTGGCATCATCAACAGTTCAGCTTAGGTCATCATGCTATTTTTGGCAATCCATCAGTTTCAGTATTGGTGTTGGTTTTGGTTATCTCCTTGGACTGAGTTTTTTACTTAGTCAATTTCATGTTTTTAAGTTGTACCCATGCCTAGGCTTGATGACTTGAAGTTGTTTTAAAGAGGGGACATTAAAGGGGTCAAGTTGAGCATTTATTGATTTAATAAACGCTTTATTGTTGTATTTTGAAATGGATGCCAAAAAGGGAAGATGAATAATATTTTATTATTTCAAAATAAAGTGAATGGTTGAAGTGGCGTCCCTTTTGGAAGTTGAAGTGATTCGAATTTTTGGAATTCAAGGTGTTTCATTTGCCATTTGAAGCTTATTTAATGAGGCCTTGCTCATTCATTCTCATCTTTGAAAAATATTGTAAAGTTATGCTGTTGAATTGATTTCAGAACCTGGCTAATGGGAAGCTTAGCAATTCTACTCCATTCTTTGGGCCTAAAACTATGGTTCCCTAGATGGTTGATTGAGAGTGTGCTTCATCCAGAAGTACATATTGAGCTTCAAAGTTGAAGAATTTGGTAATAATTTCCAGTTTGTGTTTGCTGGTTATTTCATAGCTGAAGGAGGTTTTTATACACAGCTCTTCATATGATTTTATTTTGGTTTTGGGTAATTGCTCATATTGATTCTATGCCAGAGGCGACTCATCCTAGGAGTTTGCAGATTTTTAATTTGAAGTTTCTGATTTTTAAAGTGAAAATCGCCCCTCTTGGAGGTCGTACCATGCTGAGGTTGCCTTGGAATTTGTGCATAATTGTTTAATGAGCTTTTGATGCAATTTGTGAGTTGGAAATTGGGTGCCAACATCCTAGAATACTTTTGCAATTCATCTCAGGTCATTTGGAGGTATCTTTGGAGAGTTTTGAGCATTTTGGGTGTGATACAGTTTGCTGGTTAACAATTTCAGTCTGCTGTTTATTTATATCAGATTGCTAATCATTCAGATTTTGGCTTACATTTTGGTGATTGAGAAGGTTAAATACTGAAGTAATCATTCTTCAAATGTTTGCATTGATTCTATTATTGTAACACTTGTAAATTGCAGATATGTTACATTGTAAGGCTGTGATTTAGTAGTACTAATCCAGTCATTTAATTTGCTGCATTTACTTTGTGAATTATTTGCAAACACTTTAACTCCTAGATGGTTTACCACCAATGTGGAAAAATCTAATATTGTATCTTCTTTCAATCACCCACTTTTGTAAGTGGTGAATCCCCACCGTAGAGTGGATGCCCGCTAAGCGGATGAATTACTTTGCATTGTATTGTTTATTCCCCTCCCCTGAATAAGTGGTAGCACGAACTCTTCATGGCTGGTTCTCCGCCTATTAGCTTTCCAGTTGAGTTTCATTTTCAGTTTTAGTTGCTTACTCTGCCATATGCTATCACCTCGCCTTCTGAAGGATCTTGGTGAACATTCTTGGCGTTGAGTTCTTTAAATCAATCATCATTTTTGGAAGTTAACGCTAATCTCTTGGCGGATTGTTATTTGTGTTATGAAATTTCAAAGAAAAATTTGGTTGGAATTCACCACTTTTTCAGTGAGTACAAAATGAAAGATTAGAATGTTTTTTATCCACACTGGTAGTAAACCATCCAGGGGCTACAAATATGAGAGATTAATATAAACAATTTGCAGCCAACTAAAGGACTGGAACAATACTACTATTTACAATCTTACAATGTGTTGTACCCAAACCAAATTTTTTGCTCCATTAAGGCATTTTGCTTAAAAGAGTCTAAACCTTGTTAAAATGATGTCAAAATACAATTTTTGGGCAAGTCAAGTATGGACTTTGGTTAGTGTCATGTCAGTCATCAACAGTAATTGGTCAGTACCTGGAGGTCAAAACCTGAACCTGGGACTCAAAGCAGGACATCTTATGATGGAGAAGTGCTTCACGACAGAATTATACTCCTACAAGGTCAATTCAATGGCCAGAACAGTGTTTACGGAGGTAGAAATAGATGAAGATATTTTGCAGAAAGTGGATTTGCGCCCTTGTAGCCCAGGGGCACCCTTCTTTTTGAAGGCTAAGATTTAGTTGCATGTGCTTGCAAATATGTTCAATCTCTTCAAAATTAGTCCAGCTTTCCGACGAGCTATCGAGCAAGGTCATCTAAAGTGCAGAACTCCAACAATCGAACTCAGAAGCTGAAGGTATGAAGAGAATGCATGTCACAAAGGCTATCAAATTTACAGTTTTTGCACCTCTGTAGCCCAGGGGCACCCTTGAATTTGACCCCTCAGATGGATGAATTTGCAAAATCTGTTTTCGGGGAATCTTTTCTTGTTCAATTCAGCTCCACAACGCACTAGTTCGTGAGATGATCCGACATACTGAGTGATCGCGGCAGAGGTCCTATCAAGCATGTAAAACAGAGGGTGGAAGAATGTAGGAATAAACACTTGTACCTCTATAGGCCAAAGGCGCCTAGCCTTTAGGCTTGCCAGATGGGGTCTGTTGCAGTCACAGTCTTCACGAGACTTGTGCGGAATTACTCTAGCTATCCAACGAGTCCAACCATCAGCCTCTGGGATTTGGCAAATGCTCGTACGTGAAGGGTTAGTGTAGAATGTTGAAGAGTGAAGATAGCCAGAAAAATGGCTAAGTATGGAAAATACACATCCCCTTGGAAAAGGCGCCCTTCTTTTTGAGGTCTTAGAAGCAATTTTCTTGTTTCGTCACCTCCAGAGACATCTCTTGTAAGTTTTTCTAGCTACGCAAAGAGATTAACGATGTGCAAATCGGAGCATCCTAGTTCCCAATGTCAGGGATCAAAGCATTGTTTACATAATCGCCGAGTACTCTCTGAGTGCCCGATTAATCACAGGAAAATTGAGAAAACGAGTATTTCCTACCTTTACTCGCCAATCACTGTAGCAAGCATTTTTACCACGTTTTTTATTGCATTTTCGCGCAGAATTTCCAATGTAAACCCTCGTTTTATGCATTTTATCTCATACCCGCGATTTTCCCTTCATTTTTTGTGTGATTTTCCCTTCGTTTTTATCTCGATTTGCAGCAACAGCTACAGGTTAGGGCTACGTTTCGCTCAAGCCGTGGGCATTCGAAATTTGGTCCCGTCCAAGCAAGATCTGAGCATCGGCATGCAAGTGTGATGGCGTCAATTTCAACTCGAGCCAGGCGTGTTTACTTGAAGAAAATATGCGACTCCTGCAATAACTTCTAAGAAGGCAGCACATTCACAATATATTTTTACGGTTTTCTATTTCACTGTCTTTCATAAAATTTTAAATATGCATTTCAGATTTTAATAATGAAAGTTTATAAAAATTAAGTATTACATTTATTTACGTTAAATTTTTATTGAACATTTTAACATTTAATATATTTAAATTCAATATTATTTCATTTTATTTTTAATTTTAACATTTAGTAAGTTAAAATATAATATTTTAAAATATTTGATTTATATTTTAAATTATTAATATATAAAATTTAAGTAATTTATACTAAGTTTACATGGCATGATATTTATTATTAATATTTATTATATATACTATTATTATATATATTTATTATTATATTTATTTAATATATATATTATAATTATATTTAATATATATTATTATTATATTTATTATTAAGATATGTCGCCGAGTATTTCGCCGAGTATTTGCCGAGTATTTTCCGAGTCAAAAAATTTGGGCTTGCCGAGTACTCTCCAAATCCGAGTATGTAAACTATGGGTCAAAGTATGGCGTTCAGATGAAAGTTACACTTTTGTCAAATTAGTGATTGCGTCTTCACAGGCTAGGGGCGCCCTTGCTTTCGGGGTTCCTAATGCAGCTTTCAAATTCCCTACATACAGTTGTTGGATGCGAAATTCTTTCAGTCATGCAATGAACCTATCATCTAGTCAACAGGATTCATTGTTCACCGGCAATGGTAGTTTGAAGCGTCAAATGGCAGATCAGAGAAATGGCTAAATTTGGAGACCTTGCATCAATTTAATCAAAGATGCCTAATTTTTTGAAGTGTCAAATGTTATTTTTAGCAGTTGCAGCTCCCAACAGACGTTTCATCCTTGCTCTGCAGGCTTCACGATGAATATCTCGGTTCAATCACAACCTCAGTCAATCATGCAGAAATCAAAGCTCAACAAAGGCAACTGTAACTTTCAGTGAGCTATAAAGTAGGAAGTTAGTAAAAAATCTCATAACTTTTGCAAATGGACGCCTAGAGGGTCAAATGAGGACTTTTTGGAATCAGTGGATTTTGCTGAGTGCATCCAGATGCTGAGATTTTGTTAATGTATTAAAATAATATTTAATTTAATTTTTGCATGCAAAGCATTAAAATGGTGATTTTCTTCAATATTTATATATTGGCACCTTTTGTAATTTTAAATTACAAATTTGCATGTAATGGTAACTGAATATTTTAATATTATTTTAATCTCCGGGACTCTGAGTCAGTGCCAGTCGAACTGGAGGGGTTCCAATCAGAAAGCTTCGTTTAGTCAGGGTTTAAAGCTTGCAGTGGCGCCATTTTGGTACAATTTTGCTCTATTTATTCAAATGTGGCATCATTTCTCATTCATCCAGCTTGAGTAGAGACGAATTCCTTCCTGAGTTGGGCGAATTTTCATCAACAATCAGTTTTGAAGGCATCAAAAACATTCTTTTGCAGGTACAAGTTCATATTCATCAACAAAATTCAAGATAAAGTAGCAATTTTAGCAGAAGAAAAAGCATCAAAACTTCAATCTTTTGTCTCAAATTCTTCTCCTTCTCGTCTTATTTTCTTTCGCATGTTTGAAGAATTGGCGATTTTTGACAAAACAAAACATCTGGGTCGATTCAGCATAGCTTCCTCAGTAAAACCCATATGCTAGAATTTTTCAGGAAAATTTGTTCCAAAGCATCAGTTCTTGAGGCTCTAATTTTCTTAACTGAAATTCCTCTGCATGGTCGAGTAGAAGTCCAATTTTTGCAAATCTGAAACTCTGGGTTTGTCTTAGAATCATTTTTTGGACAAAACCCATATCTCAGAATTTTTTGTGAAAATTGCCCTCCGACGAGCTATTTTTAGCCTCAACAGGGTATTTTTAGCTTTCTAGAAAAGTTGTCAAAATATAGTCGTGTTCACAATCAACAGGAAAGTTTTTCATAATGCAATACACTCAGCTCGAATTCAAGACCAAGTTAGTCTTGACTCATGACTTCATCAGGACAGTTGATACGAATCTACATAAGGTGCTTCCAGAAGCAATATTGGATCCAATCAAGATAAAAGATTCAATACTTCAAAACATTCAAGAATCTGGGTTGCTTGAGGCTGCTTCTATACCTATCTCAGTTCATTGCATAGAGTTCGTAATGTCTTGTGTTAAGCATTACAATTCTGCTACTTGCGAGATACAGTCAGTAGATGGACGGGTCATATGCAGTCTCAAACCCCTGGATGTCGAGAAATGTTTTGGTATTCCTCAACATCCGAATAGTCTAGTCATTTCCATGGAGCAGTGTGAGCGAGCATTCAATGTTGATATGGACAAGTGTTAGAGTAAGATGGCAGAGAGATGGTTAAAACAAAAAAAGAACAAGTTGTCGAGTAATGTGGGTCGTGGTGAATACAAGGATGAGTATGCAATTTTGATCACACTTCTCAATCGCGTCTCAGGTCATGCAAATGCAAACAGATTCCAGCCCTGGATGTACTATATCATTGGTCAGATCATCTCTGGGCGAGAACATTATGACTGGGCATCCTTCATCAGTGACGTTCTCCACGAGCAAATCACCGGTTTTCTAGTTGCCCACCAGTTTCACATGTGTTCCTACCTCGTATACTCAATCGCCTATTAGGGTCAGTTTCGAGGATTGAACACAATGGGCATACTCAGTGTACAGAAAGTCTACTACTACTATGACCAGCTTGAGTTCACAAAGGTTGAACAACATTTCAAGCATGTGCATGAGGCTTTCTTGACGCACACAGTGAGGAACCTAGACCAGGAGTTGCATGTTTGCATCTCAGCGGTTGCTAGAGCAGCGATAGTTGATTGGGAAAATTGGTTCATTCAGTTCCCTACATACACCTACATCCACGTTTACGGATACACAGGAAATCCAACCATGCTTTTGCGCTATCCTTCGGATAGGACAGCCTTCATGGAGTTCCTGAGGCAACTATATGATGTTCATCGACATTTGCACCACAAGCATAAACAAGCTGCCAACTTTCCAATGCAATTCGGAATCTATTGGTGCAGGACAACAGTTGATGCTAAACCTGCAGGACAGGAGTTGGAGAAATACAAACTCAAGTACCTTGTCGATACCCGCACATATGATCCCTGGGGTCATTATACAGCACGCCTTGGTGGTCGCCCTTACCATAAGCCTACAATGGAGGATTATTGGGTGAACTATGAGGATGATTTTGAGGTGCACAGACGTAGCTATAGTAGGTTCTCTCTCCCACAAATTTCTGATTTCATAGCAGAAGATGTAGGAGGTTTTTCAGAGGATGAGGGAGATACACTTCCTCGGTTTTTCAGAGAGCAGGTTGATACACAACCACTGCCGACAGTTGATTGGTTCGCCAAAGAATACTCATCAGTGAAGGAGTGGTCAAGTAGAGTTATTCCAGTGTTCCACGGGGACGCGTTTCCCCCCAAAAATGGCGCGTTTCCGAAACGGGGACGTTTCGGGGACGGGGGGACGGGTACTTGGCGTCTCCCGCCGTCCCGCCACCGCCGCCGGTGCTCCGCCGGAGACGAGGAAACGTTTCCGCGTCTCCCAAGGAGACGGGGAGACGGGGAGACGTCTCCAAGTCTCCAAGTCTCCTTGGGAGACACCCAGGAGTTTCCTTGGAGACTGGGAGACGCCCAGGAGTTTCCTAGGAGACTGGGAGATGTGTTCCATGAAGGTTTGTGTGGCTTTGATGGTCTTAATTTGGGTTTTATTGTTAATGCAAAATGATGTACACCATGAAGGTTTGTGTGGTTTTGGAGGTCTTAATTTGGAGCTTGGCGGCGGGGCTCGCCCTCGATCTGTGACGAGGGCTGCCGGGACCACTGCGGCGCCCCTCAACCCAGGGGCTACCCCATGAAGCGTTGCCTGACCCACTAGAGGCGCCCAAACCCAGGGGCTGCCTGACGGAAGGGGCAAAACCCGGTTGCCTTGCCCCGTGGCCCCTAAACCCACAGGCCCCTTGACCCCACTAAGGGCGCTAACCCTCAAACCCATTAGGGGCATTGCCCACAAACTCCCATTGAATTCATTTGATTTTCTAGGTACTCTCCACTAGTTACCTTCAATTTTACAAAAACAATTTCATTTGTCAAATTTTATTTAGCAATTAGCATTCAAGATATCTTCGTATTTAGATTTAGTATTTCAAATTTTGCTATGTTATAATTTTACTAATTAGTAATTTGAGTAATTTCCTATAGTTTCATTTGAAATGTAATTCTTATACTGTTATATTGTTATACATCCTTTCAAAACTAGTTTTTCAAGTACTATAAGTATATTTATAACTATATCAGCCGTCTTACGTACTTGATCATTCAGATTTTGATCATGCCTACCAGGATACGCTCAACAAGAGGATCAAGAAACAGGTCCACGTGGAAAGGAATGCTGACAAGGAGATTGTCATTGAGACTGTTGTACCTCCAGTGGGGAAGAGTCTGAACGAGATTGAAGTTTAGGACTTCAAAGTGATCATAGTCAACCTTGGTCGAAGCACACGTCAAACAGAGGTTGATCTCCTACAAGTTGCAACAGATAGCGCGAGGGATAGAATAATGAAAGACGGAGAAGACAAGGCAACCCTCAAGGCTGAAATCCAACAGCTTTGTCAATACATTTCTAGCCTTGTACACAAGACAGAAGATGTCACCACCACACTCCCACCGATGCTAGAGCCACCAGCAGAACAGGGTTAGCTTGATCACCTGGTTACATACGGCAAGCATTTGGAGGATTGGGAGGAATTTGTTACCAGAGGCCGCTTTGTGCTTGTAGAGTTATATCAATTGCAATACAATGCACGCGAACTCCATCTACGTCTCCAGGATGAGGAGCGAGACTTGGCAATGGACAGACCTAGAGATGAGATCATGATTACTCACCTGAGAGTGGCATATGAATTAGTCACAGATGTAGAAGACAAAGAGGCTATCTACACTTGGAGGACACAATTAATCTTCAAGGAGAAGATAGAGGAGACAATGGCATCAGAGTTGGTTGAGAGCAGAGAGCACGTCACTAGTGCACTCCGATACGTGAGAACTTTCGTGTCTCACATACCGTGCCAATATCAGCTTGAGGCTGGTGTGTATGTTGAGCTTGTTGACGTTCAATCAAAGCTCCAAGCACTCATTCATGGTATTTTCAGTGGGGAGACCATTGGCTGTAAGATGAATCAACTTATAGTCATGTCAGCGTTGTTCGATGAGGCAGTTAGGAGCAGAGGTGAACTTCAGTGCCAGATCACAGGTGGCGAGGACATGTTGCACAAACATAGTATACTTCAGCAGAGTATCAGTGCTCTAGACAGTGACGCAGTCAACAACCTTGTGGAGGGGCTAGTTGCTCGAGATCATGACCAGTGAACTCCAATTCCCACCTTTCAGGATAGACATAAAACATAGCAGTTAACTCGACACTTCTTTCTAAGTTAACTCGTTCCACATCTCATGCATGTCTATTTTGGGAGACATCTTTGTACACTTGCAGTTTCATTTAGGGTTTTCGTTAACTAATGGTAATGTTCCAGTTAACTTGCTTTCAATAAGGACGTGCATGCTTGCACATGTCCATTTAGACTAGATGTACCGATTAACTGATGGTAGTTTTCTAGTTAACTGTATAGTTTGCTTTATTAGGGTTTAGCAATAAATCTTGCATGCATTGCAAGACTGCAGTTGACTCAAGGTGATTTTAGAGTTCCCTACACCTTTCGATGTCTATAAATAAGAGTTTTCAGCTCATTTGTAAATAACTTTTGCATGAGAGAGTAATATATGTTGTGCCCACCTTGCCTGTAATATTGCTTATTATGTATCTGTTCACGAGTTTTTGCTATGATGATGAATTGTTATGCCACTCGGGTTTCATGCTATTATTATGGTGAATACTTATCTTAGTTAGATATAGTGACTAGTTTGATCATGGATTGTATGTGTGTTTCACCTATGCAATTTACTATCCTAGTTGGCTATCCTTTATGTTTTGTTTCTAATAAGTCTATTTGGATGAGAAAATAGTTGAGCCCACCTTGCCTTCATGTTGTGAATCTATACCCGGTTTATCGTATATTTGTCGTTTCCAATAAACTTCTTCCTAGCCAAACAAATAGTTGAGCCCACCTTGCCTTCACGTTGTGAGTTTGTACCTGAAGTTTATCGTATAGAACATTCCTGCTCCATTTCCTCATGCTTATTTTCTTGAGGAAATTGGATAGATTTAAAGTAGTTATCTTAGTTGTGGTTAATGATTTGCGAAACCAGAAAATCCTTAGCTGCAACGTTCATGGTTTTTCTTAACCTTGTGCCTCTTCCAGCAGAGAACAAAAAGATGGGATTTAGTTTACTTTTTTTTTCCAAGCATTTCAGCAATACGAGGGAGCTTCCCCTCCTAATTTGAAGAGCACTCATTACGCAGTGTGCATAGCTTTCGGTACCAATTTGCACTCCAGAGGTGTTAATTGTTACGCCAACACAATGAAAACAATTGCAATTTTACAAAGGAAATTACAATATCTTCAAAGCCAAATGATAGTAAATGATCTCTCACAATGATAACCTTCTGAATTATTAAAAACCAAAACCAAAATCTGAACTTAAAGTAATCTGATAACAAAAACCAGCTAACTGAAAATGTTCAACCAGCAAACTGTAAACTAATGAAAAGCTCACAACTTCTTCAATATACCTCCAAATTGAATGAAACCAATTGCAAAGTCTCTTTGGAGGGTAGGCGCCCAATGTGCTATGACAAAAATGCATCAAAACCCCATCAATTATTTGGCACGAACTCCAATGCCCTTTGAAATGGTACGACCTGGCTGAAAGGGCGATTTTGTCATAGAAAATAAAATACTTCAAATTAAATTCCCATCTTTTGTGGAAAGGGTTGCCCTTGGTCTAGAATCACAAAGCCTCAATACCTAGAACGAGATTAAATTTTCTCAAAAAGCTGCTAACAAAAATCACTTTCAGCTGTAGTAATACCAGCAACACAAAATTGAAAAACATCACCAAAATTCACCAACTTTGAAGCACAATCTACTAGTATGGATGAGAAGCAGCTTGAAAACCAACTAGGTGTTATCTTTCAAACACGAAATTGGATTTGAACTAGGAGGTAAGCATTCCTCGAAGTGAAAATCAACGGGAATCATCATTCTCAAAATAGGATCTGTGTAATGTCCCCGATTTCCATCTAGCTACCATGAGCATTATTGTAATTAATTAAATATTATTTTGTCTTGAATTAATAATTGGAACATTTATATTTAATTAATTAATCATTTATTAAAGTGATTCAAATAAAAAAAAAATTATTATAAAGTCACTTTTATGAGGGAAAAGGAATTATTATTTAAAAAGTGAATTTTATATTATAATTTTGGAAAGTTCCAAGGAGGCTTATAAAAGTGGGTTGTGGGGTCTCATTTGGGAGATTGGATATTTGTTATTTTTTTGAAGACCACAGTTGTGGAGATTGAAGATTGTTCAAACACAACCTAGGACAAAAATCCTACAGCAAAGATCGGGTTTGATGGTGAAAGATTCCTCCCTAGTCAATAAAATGAAATCCAGACAGGGTTTCAATTTGCACAAAAACGAATTGTTGGTGGAACCATTCAAGTTTCACACTTGGTTTAAACGATTGGATAATTTTTGAAGTCTTGCTAGGCAAGACAAATTATTAGAGGTATTTCCAGGCAGAGATCTCAATGAATACAAGGAAGGGGTTTGAATACCATTATTTAAACTTGCAATCATATCGATATATCATATTTGTGCAGCTCAAAAACCCTTCATCATATTTGGTGATTGAATATGATAGTTTGGTGTTGGGAATGAATCGACTGGTTCATTAGAGGTGATTGGTTATTGTTTAAGGTTCGGGACTCTTCCATAGTACATTCCTATGCATTGTTATTGTGACTTGGAGGAGATTCGCAAGAGACTAGGCAAAACGTGGTTGTATCTGATTCATATAGCCACCCCTAAACATTGTTGCTCCCATAATGGCCATGGATCCTACAAAAACAACAGCATGAGGGTGACTGTAATAGCTGTGAGCAGATTGGAGAAGTGCATGCATTTGGTGAGGCTATGTCTTCTTTCCTAGGAGGCGAGATTATTCTCTAGGAGTCGTGGAGGGTGCAATACCCAGTGATTACCATTGGCTGCAGTTCACCAGGTAAGCGTGTAAGTGCATAGGGGTCTGACCTTGCACATTTGATAACTATTATGTATGTTAATTTCTGAATTGAGAATATCTTTCATAGCTCCAGCATATTCAGTAAACTACTCTTAAGTATTTGCATTTGTAAGGGAAGTAGGATTTGCATATTATATGTTAAGTTTTTGAATTAATTATCCACCTATTATCAATCCTAGCAAACAATATATTTGCTTTTCAATAATATTTTCAATATCATTGTCTTCTTTGTAAGTTCATTGCATGGTAATTGTTTGATGAAATGCCAACACTTCACATGGTATCCGTTTGACAAAATGTTTACATTGTCAAACTAATTGAAAATAGAAAAAATTCGAAGAGAGGATTTACAGTGGTATCAAAGTTGTGCATCTTGCCTAAGGGGTTATCAGTGTGGTTAATTTCAGTTTGCTTTGTTGGGTCCAGCACTCATCTATAACAGTTGCAGCTGATTGTTGGTTTGGAAAAGATGAAGATCAATCAGGAACTCATGACAGAATCTTCGCAAGTCTTTCAAGAATATTAGAAGAATCTAACATCATTGTTAGAGCATCCTGAGTTGTTGGAGCCTTTCTTATCAGTTGGGAAGAAAGAAGAAAGAAATGAGTATGTGAGTTTCCATGACTATGATGAATCAAAGGTTGATGAGCCCACAAACTTTTCCGATAACGAGGATGAAGCTAATTTCACATGTACATCTGCAAGCAAAAAGGAGAATACGAGTCTTCCTGATAGTCCAAAGACTGAAGGGTATGCTGATTTGGAGTTTGCTAAATCAGCAACTATTGTAACATCATATGAAGGTATGGACATTTCTGATGATTCTTTGAGTGAGTATAATATTGTAATACCATCAATTCAAAACAATTGCAATGCAAAATCTAGAGAGGTAGCTGCTTTTGGATGTGCAAATGAGTAAGGAAAGAAATTAATCACCTTACAAACAAGCACAAAAGATGTAGCGAGGAACCAGAAAATGTGTGATGATTGGCAAGGAGAGCCAAGGAAGCTAAGATGATAGCTTCTCAAGCATAACAACACCTACAAAAAATCAAGGAAAAGGTTGCTCACATGGACCATAAAAAGCAAGTTCTTGGGCAACAAGATTTAGAACTTCAAGAGAAAGCAATTGTGATGAGAGAGTATGAAGAAAAATCAGAATTACATGAAGTTGAAGAAGAGCCAAAAGTACAAGGAAATGCCTTATTTCAAGAGGTATGCATGACCAAGCTCCAAAATGATTTTATTAAAGGATTTGTAGCTACAAATGATGAGAAGTTCATAGCAGCAACCTTGGCTACAAATTCAGATCAATCCAATAAAGTCTACGAAACTAAGGGCTCCTATGATGACAACATTGGAAAGTAAGAAAATATTTCTGATTTTGGGTTGTCAACTAATAGCGGTTCATTATCTTTGCATAAGTCTAGCATTTATGAAGAAGATTGGAAAAATCAATTAATGATGACAGCTGAGAATGAAGTGCAAATCCTATCAAGGTTGGAAAATCACAAGATATGGGACCCTGGTGAAGTTTACCTAATGGATGTTATGATACATGAAGACATCATCTTGAAGACACCTCCCTTGGTTGACTCATGGCATGAATCAAGGTATGCAATGTTTTGAATCTAACAAATACATTGTTGAGTATTTATGCAAAGGATCACCAACCAAGCATACTAGAGAGTAGCGGTGTACCTTGTTGGAGGATTATGAATCATAATTTCAGTCTTAGCACTGAGGTCATCAGGAAAATCAGCCATAACTTGAGTTCAATTGCAAACATACAGGTGGATTGGCAAGATAGGTGTGATTTGATATGTGAAGGAGTTAGACTCTACAAGAATCACAGGATGGTTCTTAATCTTGAATCTATTGTCTCCCATAATTCCAGCTCCTTCTGTATTTTCCTTGCAGCCACAGAAGGATTTTCAAACTCATGGTGGAAGAGTTTCCAACCTATCACCATTGATGAAGTTAGTGTAGAGTGGTTTTCAGCCTTTATATGCCAAAATTATGAGCAATGGAATTCAATTAGGAAGCCATGGATATATGATGATACAAAGGTTTGGGATTTAGGAATTTGTATGATTGTTGGTTTGCTTCACACAGTAAGACAGATTGATAGATTTGAAAGTTTCAGTTGTATCAAATTGGAGCAGCAGGTTTGTGGTACAGCATTCGTAAGGTTGATTTGGGATCCTAGTATTTGGCCTTGGTATTTAGGTATGGATTGCTTGGGGACAAGCAATATCCGGGAAGGGAGGACTGCAATGTCCCCGAATTTCGTCTAGCTACCATGAGCATTATTTTAATTAATTAAATATTATTTTGTCCTAAATTAATAATTGGGGCATTTATATTTAATTAATTAATTATTTATTAAAGTGATTCAACTAAAAAAAAAAATTATTATAAATCACTTATATGAGGGAAAAGGAATTATTATTTAAAAAGTAAATTTTATATTATAATTTCGGAAAGTTCCAAGGAGGCTTACAAAAGTGGGTTGTGGCGTCTCATTTGGGAGATTGGATATTTGTTATTTTTTTAAAGTCCACAGTTGTAGAGATTGAACAAGATTGTTCAAGCACAACCTAGAACGAAAACTCTACGGCGAAGATCAGGTTCAGTGATGAAAGATTCCTCCCTAGCTGATACAGTGAAATCCAGACAAGGTTTCAATTTGCACAAAAACAAATTGCTAGTGGAACCATTCAAGTTTCACGCTTGGTTTAAACGATTGGATAATTTGTGAAGTCTTGTTAGGAAGACAAATTATCAGAGGTATTTGCAGGCAGAGAACTTAGTGAATACATGGAAGGGGTTTGAATACCATTATTTAAACTTGCAATCATATCGATATATCATATTTGTGCAACTCAAAAACCCTTCATCATATTTGTTGATTGAGTATGATAGCTTGGTGCTAGGAATGAACCAACTGGTTCATTAGAGGTGATTGGTTATTGTTTAAGGTTCGGGACTATAATGTTCCCAATTTAGCCCTACACTCTTTAGTTGGATTTAGCCTATTTCTGGAAACTTGTAGGCTAATCAGTTGTGCAAATTAGAGTTTCCTATTTTATAGGAGGATTCTACTTGGCTTTTGAAGTCTCGCATGCAGGAGTTTGGAAGTGAGCTTCAGGGAGCTTTCTGGGTTTTCGGAGAGCTTCAAGATGTGGTGACATGCATGTTATGAAAATGACATGCATTTATGGCGAATACCTTACATGTAGGAAAGGTTTATGGGTTTTTTGGGTTTTCAAAGAGCTTTAGAATGGTGTAACATGCATCTCCATCTGACAACCTTTCCAGGCACTTACTATTTTTAGTAAGTCATGATGGCTGCCCGGTTTGTGCTCAAGAGACATTTGGAAACACTTACTATTTTTAACAGTTTTCTATTTTTAGTAAGTTCTATTTATGGCAGTGTCATCTTAGCAGCAGCTCAATCATCTCCAACTCATCTTTCCATTTTTGGCAGTGAGGCAGTTCAGTTTAGGCATTGGCTTCTTCTTTCCTCTTGGAGCTAATTAGTCTTTTTTCAATGTTGCTTTTTGGACCCTTTGCCTAGGTGATTAACTTTAAGTTGTTTTTAAAAAGGGGGCCTCTAATGTGGACATCCAAGGTGAAAATATTAATATTTAATGATGTTTTAATTGTTCTTTGTGGTGGACACCTAGAGAGGAGATATTAAAGTATTTTTAATATTTTAAAAGAGCTTTGAGGAGATGGGCATCCCCTTGAGGAAGCTAAAGAGTTTTCTTTTTGGGAGTTACCTTTGATTCATTTGCCCATTGAAGCTTATTTATTGAAGCCTTGCTCATTCATTCTCATCTTTGGAAATTTTGATAACAAAATGTTGTTGAATTGAATTCAGAGCCACTTCGAGGAGATCCCTCCTAGCACCTTTCCTTTGCCATTCTTCGAGCTTGAAATGATAGCTTCCTAGATGGCATACTGAAGACCATGCTTCATTCAGGAGTGTGGATAGAGCTTAATTTATGAATTATTACAAGTAGATTGCTGATGTATAGTAGCTTCGCCACCGAATTTTATCTAGTTCTAGGACTCGTGCCAAGTCTCTGCTGCTGTTTTGGAACCATTTGATCATTGGAATTTGGATGTCTTGGTTAGTGGCTTCAGTTGACTCCTATTTGAAGTCTTTCTGAGCTGATTTGAAGAAGTGGCGTCCATTTTGGTGAATTTCTTACTTGCTGGTCTGATTTTCTGTACTTATTGTTTCTGATTAGACTTGTTTATTTTTGGCATACTGCTGATTTGAGCTCAATTTCTACATCATTCTCTTATTGTATCAATTAGACGTTTTTACTCTAACTCCTTGTGGCTTTGGAAGAATAACTTCATGTTTTTTCAGCTGAAAACTTTATCATTGTAAAGCTGGTTTAGTAGTACTAACAGCTATTTATTTATTGCTACATTTTGAATGTTTGTAATTACTCCCACTGAAGAAGTGGTTGAGTTAAATAATTTACTTTTAGCACTTGTTTAAATTCCCCCCACCGAATAAGTGGTAGAGTGGATTCATGGTCGGCTTGCCGCCTTATTATTTGTAATTAGTTTTGCTCCCGCTGAATAAGTGGTCGAGCTTATGGTCAATTATCCGCCTACTCTTGTATTTACTTTCATTCATAGTCGGCTAGCCGCCTAGCAGCTTTGTATTTCATTTTCCAGCTGCTAACGATCCCCGACACTGTATGCTCTCAGCTCGCCCACATTGGGATCTTGGTGATCAAAAGGTGAAGGGTTACTTTCCAAGTTGGTTTATATTTGGAGCTAACGCTAACAATGGTGATTTGTGTTGTTAAAATTCAAAAAAAATTAAGGGGGAATATTACAGGGACTCTTCCATAGTACACACCTATGCATTGTTATTGTGACTTGGAGGAGATTAGCAAGAGACTAGGCAAAACGTGGTTGTTATCTGATTCATATAGCCACCCCTAAACATTGTTGCTCCCATAATGGTCGTGGATCCTACAGAGACGGCAGCATGAGGGTGAGTGTAATAGCTACGAGTAGATTGGAGAAGTGTTTGCATTTGGTGAGGTCGTGTCTTCTTTCCTAGAAAGCGTGATTATTCCCTAGGAGGCATGGAGGGTGCAATACCCAGTGATTACCATTGGCTGCAATTCACCAGGTCAATGTGTATGTGCATAGGGGTCTGACCTTGCACATTTGATAATTATTATGTATGTTAATTTCTGAACTGAGAATATCTTTCATAGCTCCAACATATTCAGTAAACTACTCAAAGTATTTGCATTTGTAAGGGAAGTGGGACTTGAATATTATATGTGAAGTTTTTGAATTAATTATCCACCTGTTATCAATCCCAACAAACAATATATTTTCTTTTCAATAATATTTGCAATATCATTGTCTTCTTTGTAAGTTCATTGCATGGTAACTGTTTGATGAAATGCCAACACTTCACATGGTATCCGTTTGACAAAATGTTTACATTGTCAAACTAATCAAAAATCCCAAAAATTTGAAAATCCACATGGACGTGATTTTGACATTGGGTTGTGTTGTTGTGGAAAGAGATCAATAGTAGGCACAATTTTGAGTAGTTGTCAAAGCAAGTTACCACACAAAACTTTGGGGGTTTTTCAAAGAAAATTTCCTCCCAAAATTTCATGAGGGCAACACGTCAATAGGACTTTGGGACTTTTCAATTATTTTTCCTATTGGTGTAATTGGAATTTCATCTTGTTTTACAAGAATCTTAAACCTCCACACATAAACTTTGAGAAAGTGAAATTCACATAAGCATCCTTGTGAGATGAAAAAGGTCTATTTATTTTATTAAAAGTGAAAAAGTAATTACCAATTTACAAATACTAGTGCATTTTAAGCACGCTAGCTTCAACACAACTATAAACAAAGAGGCCATGCTATTATTTAAATAGCATGGGGTAAATATTCCACCAAAATCTAATAAATTCAAGACAACTCCTCCAAATAAATAAAGAACACATAATTGCACAAAATTATAATCAAGAAGGTGCATGCCTTGAGTATGTAACACTAAATCTCTCCTTCAAGATGTGATCTAGTGTCAAGTTAGCACACTCGTTTTGCAAACAACACAAGTTCAAATCCATAAAGGGCATGTTCGTGGTGTAGAGGCAGCTTCCAAAATTGGTTGGGATTACCTACAACCTTTACATCCCATGTTATGTGGTGATAGAATGGAGGTTTACCCACTCACAAAAAAGGGGCACAAAGCCTGATTAAAAGAAACAGTAGACAAAATTCGGTTAGTGGTAAAGTTCAAGCTGCTGGTTCCATCCCCAAGAGCACTATCATTTTCCTTGTGTGTAACACAAACCTAATCATGTATGATGATGTGCACATTTCTAAAAGATGGCCTTAATTACTTAAATAATCAATAATTTCAAAATTCCCTTAGAAGCAATAACTAAGAGATACCTGAGCAAAAAAACCTCCTAATGCTGGACCAATGATCAAACCTATCCCCCACATTGTACCAACCTGAAAATTAAGTGAACAACATATTAGATTTCTTTGACATCACACAGCACTCCTAAAAACATAGCATCTGAAATCATTTTAAACCTTTTACACCAAATGAACAACATGAGCATAATAAACATCCACCAAAAGTCTATCTTCTTAGGGCCACATTTATGTAACAAAACAATTAAGTTGAAGAACAATACAATAGATAAGCCCAAAGCTTGATGTTCTTCTCTGCAAACTTCTGATGAATATGCCTGCACACAATAGCAGTAACATGTCATCCAACAATATGAAAGAGTGAATTTCAGGAAATACTAAGCAAAAACTACCGAGTTGCTAAGAAGATGGGCACTGTAGCAAGTTTCATACATGCTCACATCATAAAAATTGTGGAAAACAGAAAACCATGGATTTGTCCATCAATCTTCACTCTTTCTTACCAGGATTTGTTTACTTTTCCTTACAGGGATTTCTTAGATGTAAATGGATTTATTTGATTGCATTCCCAAAATTTAAAACTTAGTTTTCAACAAGTTCAGCAATCAAAACACAATACTACCTTTACTGGGCCAAGCATTCCATTGAAGGCTCCAAGAAGAAATCGCGTAGAAATAGCCATCCAAAAATTAACACTCACTCCAAATAGCGTATTGAATATAATTCTACAAAATTAAACATGCACAATAAAAGGAAGCTCAAAACAGGTCCATCTGGAAGACAAATTTATCTTAAAACAGGTTGTTGCCTACTAGCAAGAGAGTTTTCTTAAATTAATCAAAGGCACTCTAACCAAAATAAATTAAAAGATCATACAACTATGTCAAACAGTAAAAAGGATCACTGACACTGAAGCAACACCAATAAGCATAACAGGTTTGCGTCCATATTTGTCTGCAGCCATCCCCCAAAGAGCAGAGGTCAAAAATCGCCCAAACATGAAGGATGATCCTACATCAATTGGATTCCCAAAAAATCCAATGATTAAAGCCCATTAGTGATACTCAACAAAATTCGATCAATGAAATGACAGATCCTTTTTTATGAAAAAAAACAAGTTAGGTCATAGAGACTGACCAATATAGCCTGCATAGTATCCAATATCTTGTGTCTTTCCCATATGAAAATCCCGTACCTGTTGATCATATATAATTTAGAATGAGATTGTAATCCTACTCACATATTGTCGTAATAAAAATCTAGAATAATCTTTGAGTGAAAAGCAATGAACACAATTAATTATATCTCATGTGTCATGGTATTTCTATCAGTTCTTTCTACCTAGTAGTTAAACTAAGCACTTCCCCTTCAAGGGTCTTTCCCTGTCAAATGATAATGATTTGATTAAGATATAGTTTTCTGATGGAAATGCAACATTTTTTATTTTCCAGTTTAGAATAGGAAAATTTAGAAAATTGGAACAATTGACTTGGTATTGATTGTTCTACATTAGGTTGGGAAATTTGGATAATGTCATTGTGAACAATTGACTTGGTATTGGTTGTTTTGTGTCAGGTTCTGAAATTGAGCTTCATAAATCACACAGTATTGATTGGATGACCAGCCTCCTAGATGGTTGAAAGTTGAGTAATCAGAGGTGAAACTACAGAACTCAACTGCTCTCCATTGCTAGTACATCTCAAGCCTGTTAAAAAGTGTTTTTTTTCTTTCTAGATATATTATTTTTCCTGTTGGATTTCTAGTATTAGACAATATGCACAATTCAATAAAAAAAATAGATATTTAGTCTAATCATATAACATTAATAACAAAATTTACATGTTATAAAATAGCCCTCTCTAGTTTGCCACGAAACAAGAGGGCCTTGGTTTGGAAATTTTGGATTTTCCAAGCTTAGTTTCCAAGTGGATTGCAAAACCAATCGAACAATATGGAAATACACTTCCCTTATGAGGGCAAAGCTTTTACTTGTTTACATTATCTGCAGAAATATCCCTGTTAATGTTCAAGGATCTCAGTATTTTCTCTGTTTGGAAATATTGAGTATTTAGGAAATCTATCAAGGTCCCTACTATAAGCTTCTTAGCTTTCTGTTCATATGTTGATTTCTGTCTATTGATGGCATCCCCTTACAAGGATTAAAGAGAGTTCTGCACTCTACTGGAGAAAATGGGTATTCCGATATTAGACTGGATGCCCAGTGACTGCTCCATGGAAGTATATTATTTTTCTCTCTCCAGCGTTCTTTTCAACTGCAGCTTAAGAAAGGGAATCCAAAGAGACTTTTTAAATATTGAAAGTGGAGAGCTAGTGTTAGTTAAACACTTAAAGAAAGGGATTCCACATCAACATATGCTTTGGCTTCAGCTAGCATCAAGCAACTTTGGAGTAATGTTGGTGATCAAATCAATTATGACAATGGAGGTTGCCTATTAAAAAGGACGTATGCAAGAATATTAATAAGGTCCCCCTCACTAAATAGTGAGGCAGGCATCTTCGCACTCAAAGCAGAAATTATGACACTTTATCCCAAGCTGTTTTTCTCAAATATACTTCCAATGTTGCTGAATCAGGTGTTGATCAAGTTCTTATCAATGGACTTCATAAACCCATACTACTTTATCTATTCCATCCAATAATTGTTTTCATGTCTATTCATATGAGCATGATGCTATCAATGAATCTAATTTATAACAATACAATTTGGGTGCATAGACTCCTGGCACTTACAAGAAGATTTCTGCTTTTGAAATTCATGATGTCAACTATGTTGAAGCCATTGCCTTTCATGCTACAACACATGTGAGAGGTTTGCATGTCTTGAATGAAAATGATGTGGACACTGGATTTTTTTTTCATCTATTCATCTTCCTTCATCAATTCCGGTTTGTTAACAGGAGATTTTAGAGTTGTTTTGACAATGCTATACAATTCTAGAAGTGATGTGAAAGTGCTGATTCAGGAGACTGTCATCAAGGAACATAGATTTAATGTTAGTAAAGATCTGAGAATTTCATAGGCAATCGTAGTATCGCATATCTGCATACAACTGTGTAATGTCTTTTTTCTGTTTTCAATGTTTTACTACAGAAAACGAGTGTTCCCCAGGGAAGCACCCGAAGGAAAAAACTGTCATTCTAGGGGATGGACACATATCGGGGACTATGAGATGGGGATGAATCATCCCCCATCATGGACGTTTCCTTCTAGGGCGTGTCCAAGAATGGAATACCCTACAATCCTTGGGATGGACAAGGGATATGCAACCATCCCTTGACCGTCCTAGGGATGGCAAGGCATCTCCATGCCCCATTAAAAATACCTGAATTTTTTTTAAAATAACCCTAATTGCAAAAAAGAGGAGACGATGAGAAAGAGGAAATCCCTATAGACTATTAAAAATAGTCATTTAATGTCAAATTTTTGAAAAAAAAAAAAGGTGAATCTGCCATTACAGTCCTTGTGGCCTCCAAGACTTTAATTTGGCTTAATGGTGGAGGCTCCACCCCACAAACATGCTCTCAATTACAACAAAGAATGTGTCAAGGGCACTGCCCCTGGACCCCATTGAGGATTGCTGCCCCCAAACCCAAACTCTAGTTTTGGAAAGCAATAAATTAAAAAAACTAGGTTGCACTAAACAAAATCCTAAGTAGGGGAGAGGACCTAGTAGTTGAGCACCATAACTTCATGCCTCTCAAAATCCTATGTAGCAATTTCAAATCACTCCCAAGTTTTTACTAAGGTTTCAAGTCCACATCATAAAATATGATGCCACATTACTATGCTTTTTGTTGAGGTGTCCAAAAGGCCCCCAAAAAAGGATAGACCAATAGTTGTGCACTAAGTTATATTAGTTGTACAATAAATCATGTTTTATTGGTGCACTAAAGTGGCATCACACGATTCGTTGCTTTTTAGATCTATGGAATACATTTCATTCAATTATGAGTACTCATGATCAACACTAACAACTTTAAAGTCACAACTACTAGTGTGTTACTATTAAAAATATTGAACATTAAATCAACAAACACTATCACAACTATTGGAACATGCTCAACTAGTGGGTCCTCTCCCCTAATTAAATTCCATATTTATTTTGGTTTGCTGAGTCAAAATCTTGATTCTGAGTAATGCTACTATAGTTACAATCAAATGATTTAGAAAGTAACTATAATGATCTCAGTAAAGATGCTTAGATTTCACACCTGTACATTGTCACCGCAACTTGTTGTAGGCTTTTTAGTTTTTGTCAAGTTCTATTATCTAGTGAATGCCTTACTTGAGAACATGCTGAAGCTCTTGATTGATATTATCAAAGGGCCCATTCAAAATTTGGCTGGTATTGATTTATCTACTTTTATTCATTTGATGAATAATGTTGGAGCCTGGCACTATGTTTTTTAATTAATTAACGGTAACAGATTTTATCACCTTTGAAAACAACAAATGCAGAAACAGTGTCATAATTTGCAGATGTTTTACAACATGGTTGGCATTGAGACATTGAACAGTTGAAAAGATGGTACCTACAAAGTCTCGGAGTGGAGTCTTGGTCAATGGTACAATTTTCACTTGAGATAGGAATGCGGACATATTAATATTGTTATCTCTGATGTAGAATGCCTTACACCAAAACAACTCTTTATAAATTTTAGCTTCTTTTATTTTGTATTGGTTACATAAATAATAAATTACACTTCTTTTAAATATTAATTTGCATATATTATTTTAATAATCATCCCCTACAATCCTCAAATTTTGGGGAAAAATCTGCCATCCTTTTTAAGCTCATCCCCTGTTCCCGCATCCCTGTCCACCTCCAGCACCCCCAGGTTTGGTATTTCACCTGTATTTTCAACTGGCATTTGTTATGTGAAATGAACGACCCAACAAAAAGATAAAATAAAAGAAGCAATAATTTTGGCTCAGGGGAATTAACAAGGTTCCAAAAGAAAAATACTGATTCTGTGTTTGCAAATTTCTGAGCCTACCACTTCACGTAAAGTGTATGGAGATTTGTCCAACTAAGAGAGAGGACAAGGTCATATGATTTGCCAGTGACAATGATAAATCCAAAGAAAACGACAACAGGGCAATGAACAGAAAAGACTTCGTGTTTGGACGAATCACCTTTACCAGTGTGGAGGATGATTTAATGTTAGCGGATTACGATTAATTCATTAGTAACGAAAGAAGTTAATGTCGTTTCAATAATGGAAAAAAGATAAGATCAATCCCCAAACATTCAAATGTTAGGTGTTAATTATGGCATGTTTTATGCCTGCGCTGCACAGTGATGCAGAGACCAAACAGTAATCAATAGCGATTTACGACCACAAACTATAATATTTCGACTCATGTGTTCTTTATTGCTTGCATTCATAAACCAAATGCTCAAGGAATAATCATAAAAATGGATTTTCCTGAGACAATATTCATCCTTTTTCCGATCTAAACTATTTCGAAATTTAAAGAGAGATCAATAAACTCGAACGAAGAGTTCCTGATTTTTTTTCAGTATTCACGATTTTCAACGAAAAAAAACGAGGACAGTTGAAGAAAACAAAATGTGAAGTTATGAAAGGGATTGAAGGAAACGACATACCATAAAATATAGAAATGGGAACAAGGAGGATATCGGAAGAGCTGCAACATGCCCAAACACCAAAACAATATTAGAATTGATAAAACTATATTCGAGGAATTAAAATAAAATAAAAAAACTTTTCAAAAGTGCGGAGTTCGATTATCTGGAATTATTCCAACAAATAAATTAAAATAACAAAAAACAAAAAAAGTTATTTCCAGAAGACAAAAGCATAATAAAGTAATAAAATGTGAGCTCCCAAGTTTACAAACATCTATTTTCAAACTCCAGAAAACTCATCTGCCGCTAAGGTCGGCTAGAATAAAGCCTACAGCTGCCTAATGAATTTCAGTACCAGGTGGTCAAGTAACCGTTTAGCTTAAAAAATCGACGGTTCCAATCCTTCACCGAACTTTTTAATTAAAAAAGGCTAAGCAAACACATAAATCCATACACATTTTCTTTTAATCTTCTCACCAGCACCAGAAATCTTAGGTAACATCATAAACAGAGCGTCAGAATTTAAGTTACACGTATTTTAAAATGTAATTGTGTTCATAAATCAGTACCTAGAACCAAAGATATTAAACACGCACAATCTTAACAAGCAAACGCCCTTTGATAGTTGCAAAACCAGGAAAAATACACAAATTTTAGCAATAGAACAAAAAATCAAAAGCAGTACAGCTGAAACAATAGAAAGGAAAGCTGGAGCTTATTACAATTGCAGAGAACAAGCAACGCAACAAGGCATAATTCTTTCATAGGATAGCCCTTTTGCGTAGCTTTACGCAGGTCCACTTTGCAGCCGGGGCAGTCATCGTAGTATTTGACGCCGTTGTTTAACAGCGGCTCATTACAACAATCCATTCCCGACGATTTCTCCATTCCAAGCTATAAATCCGACTTACAGAAATTTAGCTCTGCAGCTAGATTTGTCATAGAGAGATCTGCCGCTATAAATATTGGGAAGAGTTGCGCTAATGTTAAAAGAGTACTCCCGATTTGTTTTTATCGTCGGTTTTCGTGAACGTTATCAAATGCAAGGCATTCATTCAATCTCCACCATTTCCTTGAAGGAAGTATGGTTTTTAGGATAGCCTGCCTGCAGAGTGCATGTAACAATTTGCATTATATACGCCTACGCCTAGACGCCTAAATTTCATACGGTATATACGTATTTCTCTGTTTATTTTTTAAACAGAATTCTAGGGAGTGTGAGACTTTGATGAATCCCTTGTCGCTTGGATTTCGGTCACCACAGCTGTAATGTAACGTGGATCGATAGAGATAGAAATTTGTTTTTCTCTTTTTCAATTCCTCTGACTGCACGGCTGTTATTTCATTGTCTGGAACCACAGCTGACACATCTCTCTGAACACGAGGTGAACTATGGTTTGATCAGAGCAAGTATAATCAATTATTATAGGGGTGGGTCCCATCAAAACAGCTGGCGGCTGCCGAAGAATTGATGGGGCCAACCTTAAGTTGATACACGAATTATCACTTCATCATTCTTATCATTTCATTATATTCTATTTATTTAATTTTTAATGTCATATAGAGTTTCTAGTATAAAAGATTTTTTTTTATATATGTGAAGTATGATTAGTTTTGAGTTATTTGTCAATAAAAAAAATTTATCAAAATTTGAAGATTTTTGGTGAAAAAAATTCGTTAATTAAATAAAAGTCTAACATGAAAAAATCAAATGATGAAATCAAGAAATCAGAAAATCAAATTATTTTTTACACTTGTACTCTTCCATCTTTACTCTAAATCCATTGATAGCATTACTTACAATCACAAGTGATTTGAACAAATTTTGAGTAATTTTGAGTTTGATTGGATGAGTTTTTTAACAGCATTATGTCTCTATTTTTTTTAATTTTTTTTTAGAATTTTGTTTTGTTTTGTTTTTTCCTTACATTTTACGGTTTGGTTATTCATGGGATATTTTTAATTAATCAATTATTAGGGTTTGAATTTGATCATCTTTATTTTTAATTTATGATAGAGTTTGCATTTGATTATCTTCAATTTTTTTGTGAGGATACACCTCAAATTTCATGTTCTAAGGATCCCCAAAAGATATGTTGAATTCTATGTGATAAAGTAGGTCCTAAGATTACGAGAAATAAGATTATTATACACACGTGAATCATTAGTACATTTTTACTACTTTTGATCAACCTAGTTTATTTGCCAACTCTACAATTTCTATTTATATCTATTTGTGATAGGTCGAATATATGCGTTAAAAAATGAGCAGCAAACTAAAGAGTGCAAATAAACACCAAAACAACCTACACCTCAAGATTAGCCTAAATTGGAATCATCACAAGATAAAAGCAACAAATGGAACATTATACCTTGTGTCGAATCGATCCTTTGGTTGGCCCTTCGACCTTTGATGTGTATGCTCCTTGGATGGCAAAATATGCAAACTAGATGATGATGTGAAGATGGATGGAAATGGATAAAAACATGAAAATGGCTAAATATAAATTGAGAAATAAAATTGCAAGAGTTTGGCTAGCAAAAATGATCTCTCCCAAAATGAGAGAAAAGAGGGGGTATTTATAGGAATTTTGAGAATTCCTAGAAGAGATGGATGGCCAAGATTGAGCCACCATGATCAAGATGTGGGGCTAAGGTGAGTTGAGAACTCACAAGCCCTCACATCTTGACATGTGGCATGTGATATAGCCCTAAAAGGTGAAGTGGACATGAGTTGGAATGATAGAATATGACATGGAGGGGGGTACAAAGTACCTTGGGATTGGACAAGATCTCCTCATAAAGGAGGTCCTTGTCCCCATGTGGGTGAGAGGACATGTGGGGAATTAAAAATTCCTCAAATATCCTCATGGGGAGATGGGAAATAATAAAGAATAAATAGAGGACATGTGGGAAGAAGTGAAGGAATTAAAAATTCCTTTTGAGTGCATTGGGGGATTAAAAGGTGAATTAAAAATTCACATGGAGAAGTGGAGTGCCTTGCCCAAAAGGAGAAAGTCTTTAATAAGGTTGACTTAAGGACACATGCCATAAATGGGAAGGGGTTAGGTTGTATTAACCATATGATTAAGGTTGTGCAAATACTTAATTAGATGGACTAATGACTTATTAGAAGCAAGTGGGAGATTATGGAGGATGTGACCCTAATGATGATTAAGGGTGTGCACATGCTAACCATAGTTAATTAGAAGAAGATGAAAAAATTAAGATGGATTAGAGACCAACTTGCAAAAGTTGGAGGATGTGACAATGGGGGAGGAAAGAGGAATTAAAAAAATGAATTTTAATTCCAAAAGGGGAATATGACTAAATTAAATAAAATGGTGTATTTATTTAATTTAGAGGAGGAAGAGGGGTAAAGTATTTATTAAATTAAATACTTTATAGACCCTATGTAAGATGCAAGGTATTAATTAAACAAATAATTTAACTAATATAAAAAAAAAGGGATAAACAGTTAGATGAATAAGGAGACGTATTTGATCATATGGAAGTGGTCAAATTAGATGTCTACACTATTATCTTGTATTTATCTCTTTTTCTACTTGTCAACTGCTCCAATGACCTTAGAGATTTAAGAATTTTTAGATAACCCCATAATTCTAACAATTATATTACCTTCTCTTTCATTGATTGAAATGTTTT
Organism: Sequoia sempervirens; assembly: GCA_007258455.2. Taxonomy (NCBI): domain Eukaryota; kingdom Viridiplantae; phylum Streptophyta; class Pinopsida; order Cupressales; family Cupressaceae; genus Sequoia; species Sequoia sempervirens. The sequence goes on from VDFB02230086.1 coordinate 32,222, forward strand.
TTTTACTTTTATTCCTACTTCATTCTCATTTTGTACTATAAGATACATTGCTTCTAATAGTGCAATTGTTTTAATTTAGCATTATTTTATTAGCCCATCCCCCTTGGTTCACAAAATATTCCTCTCTATCATCCATATTGTTCATCTTTACCTTCCTTATATACCTTTCCCTTCTTTATTTTCTCTATCTACCTTCTCAACCTTCTATTCTACCTCTTTCTCTTTTTTGTATAATTTTATTTCAATATTTCTAACAATTTATATTCCTTGTTGTGTAGCAATGTAGGTGTGGTGTCATAAATATATTAACCAATAGCTTTACTTTAGAATTTAAAAAAGGATATGATATTTCATGTGTCATGACACTCTTTCTTATAACATTTGGAAAACTCTTTATTATTATTATTATTATTATTAAGTTACGTTGGTTTGAAATTATTTTTATTTTTATTTTTATTAAGGGTGATTTATAAAGTTAAAACTAAAGGAATTTAATAAATAATTTTTTTAAGAAAAATCAAATAGATATTGATCAATAAATAAATAAAATTTATGATACAAAATTTATTTAATATGGAAGAAAAAAAATACACTTGAAAATATAAATCTTTTCAAATTATGAGAGGATGAATGTAAGTATTTTTTATTTATTATTAAGACTTGAAATATTTTTCTATTCCATCTTTTTATTTTCTCTTCCAATCAACTCCTCTTCTCATTAGTTAACTTCATCTCATTATATAATCTAAAACTTCCCTTATTAGTTAACTACTCTCCCTTTTAGAAATTTCTTTAGTATCATCAGTTAACTAAGCATAAATTGTGAAACTTCATGTGCACTATTATCTATGTTTTTAATTTATTAGATCAAAGAAGGGATTTGAGATCTTTTCGTTTTAGGTAGGTTCTTCGTAACTCCATTATAAAAAAGCTCCCTTTGAAGAAGAAAAAATAAAATTCTATCTTCTTAAATATATATATATATAAGTTATATCTTCCTAATTTTATTTTTGAAAATAATCTTCCCCTTAATTAATTTACTTTAAAAATTGCATCTCATATTTAAAATGATATAATCTATTAGTTTATATTAGTTTTAAAGAAAAGGTTATTTTATTTCATTTTATTTTATCGTTTCTAATAAAATAATTATAAGATCATTGTTAAAATAGTACACACAAATTTAAACAAACACACATTTAATATGAAGTTAAATTTGTACTAATTGTAATTGTTGTCAAACAGATTGCACCCGAATGCTTGAATGACTAAATTCAGCAATTTGTTGAAACATGGGAACTATCTTCAGGCTGTGGGTGTTCCTATGGCGAAGATAGACCTTCAGATTATAGGTTGGTTCCTATATGATGGTCAATTTGGTACTTGAATAATTTATTCTGAGAAAAAGGATAAGAAGGATTGAACTAAAAACATGAACCAAAAATGAAAACTTCGGTGATGCACCTAATTAGAAAAATTAAATTGTAATTCGACTCACAAAATGATTACTCAGTACTTTAATTTGCACAACCTAATTTGATAGTCTAATCACCTGAATGTTTTAAACAGAGGCTTTGATTCAATACAATTTTGAGGGAAAACATTGTTTTCACGACTAAACTGATTAATCAATTACATGCACAGTGTATAACTAGTGAATTTAAACTAAACTGCATACAAATATCTATGAAGGAGACAAAAAAATTAAAGGGTTTCGAAACTGAAAACACAATAATCCTTTGATCAAATCCTACACAATAATGATGCCTGAAATCTTGAAGGCAAAACTTGAAAATGTTGGAAATTGAAGGAATCTTCTGCTAAATAACAAAATTTGAACCTGTAAACCTAATGTTGTATTAATCTGAAAATGAAAGTTGAGTTACATGATAATTCACTTTGCATAATGCAAAGGCTGAAAAACAAGTACTAGAGGAAAAAGATAATTTTTTTCCAATATATACAATGAGATGCAACTCCAAAGTGCATGAAGGTGAAACTGAAAGTTAATTTCAGTATAAAAATGATAACTCCAAGGAAAATCCCGAGCAAAATAAAATATCTCCAAAAAAAGAGCTCAAACTCATGCAAAAATGAGTGAACTCGGTCTCAAACTCACAGTCACAATGTGTACAACTGAAAAGCAGCTCGAACTGAACTGGAAATCTGTAAAAAGTGAGTCCAAGCATGCAAAAACTGCCTCATTCTTGTCAACTCGCCCATGATAATTGAAACTCCATCCTTGTATTATGCATGATCAATCTTCAGTTGATAATTTGATGTGAAACTAAAGTAAAGTGCCAAAAATTTCCATAACTCGCATGATTAAGTTCTCCAGTTAGCTTTCACTTGTATTCTTGCATGGATTTGAGACGGCCTTCATTTAATTAAATATTAAAAAATAATCATCAATGATTATTTTAATATTTTGACAACTGACATTATTATCCCTTATTTCTTGTCTAAATATTAAAGTAATAATAATATTACCTTTAATATTTAATTGAACATTAAATTCTTTTTTTAAAATCCATGCAAGAATAATATTTCAAAGTCAAAGAATACTTTGAAATCGGCCTCAAAAATCACAGGCCCCTTATTTCATTATTAGGTCGATTGACCCTAAGAGTCAAGACCACAATGATGATTAAAATAAAATGATTATGTTAAAACAATAATCAAAAACCCCATTTCGACTTAGGGAAAATGGGAAAAAGCATGGAACCCTAAAATGCATTATCATTTTTCACTTCGACTTTTTGGAGAAGCTTCATGAAGAAGTTGGCCGCCATGTTGCTGGGGTTTGAAGCTTGTAATCTTCATCGACTAGCTCGAATCTGCACCTTTTGAGCTGGAATTCTTGATAATGCTGGTAAGTTTGGAGTTCATTGTTTAGCAACTTCAAAAAATGTTTTTTAGAAGAGTTTACAGGCCATCATGGCCGCAGTCTTACCATTTGTCTGATATTTTCTTATACTCTTTGAGCCGCCATGCTGTTGGGGTTTGGCCATGACTTTCTTGTTGCTTCTGAGAGAAATTCTGGAATATTTTTCTACAGTTACATGCTGGGACTACGTGGTAAGTTTTATGTATCTCTTTTTCTGAGAAGTTTGCTTCATTTCTACAGAAACATGAAAACCCATCTACATTTTTCCATATACTTTACTTCAGAATCAATAAGAAGCTTAAAAACATTTTTCTCCATATTGTATCAATGTTTCATCACTCTGGCACTAAAATTGAAGATATTTCTAAAGTTTATATGAGTATTTGAGAAGTGGGTTTTATGTTTATATTGCTTTCCAAAAAAAAAATGTGGGTACTTTCTTCTCTTTCTTGTCCATTTCCACAGATAATGAAAATTGAATCTATTCTTTGGTATTCTGGCATATTGAACGTTTCACCATTTTGAGGGCCTTCCGTACTCTTACTAGTTGCGGCCTTCACAACATTATGGGTTCCTTGTGTTAAAAGGTCGTGACCATTCTCCTTTTGCAAATGAAATTTGAGTTTGTTCTCTTGAAACCCTTCCATGGTGTATTCTGGGTATTTGAAGTTCATTACATTTCAAGTTTCTTTTAGAGCAAACCTTCACATGGGTAAATTGTGATAATAATAAATTTGTAGCAACATTGCATTTGTAAATCACAATTAAAAAACCATCTTCGACTGCTCTTAGCACCTGAATTAATAACCCAACATGGGTAACCTGTTCTTCAAGAGGACAAACACTCCTAATTCTTATGCATTAAATTTAGACTCAAATCTTCATGGTTATAGCTCCAGTTGTATTGTTAATGTCACTTTACTGATTGTATTCCATTATGCTCTAAGCACTGCGGTGAATACTCATTGTTCTTGTATATAGATATCTTTCTCATTCTGCATGTAAAATGAAAAGGCTCAAGGATTATTTGCTTGAAACTCTAGCTCCGATGCATTAAATTTTTTGCTTTATTGCTTCAACCTCTTCATGAAAAAGAACTCTCAACACAGTCTTGAAACCCTCCTTATCCTGGGTATCCTTTAATAAGCCAGAGTATTCTTTCATTTCTAGTAGAGATAAAACAAAAACTTAAGGGTTTCTCTTCTATATTCAGTCAAAACATAATACATGCTTACTATATATTATGTTGTTCTGTTGTTTACTTTCATGAGTTGTTGCTTACTTCCTTCTGTGACCATCTTTCATTATATGAATGTTGTTATTGTCTTTCATATGCCTTTACTGTATAATGCATCTAGTGAGCACTGTCATTCTCTTTTTTGAATCTTTCTTGCATATTGAGATAGTTTGCATATGTGATTGTCCTCATGAGTCTCTTATAGACTATGTATGTGTGCTTTAAAATTATGAAAAACATTCCAATGCTTGAGTATTTTGTTTCCCTTCAGTGTAAAGAGACTCTATACTTCATTTAAATGCAAATGTAGCAGAGCTGAAACAGAATATCAATGTAATTGATGATCTCTTGACATGTTCTTGATCAATCCTTAGCATGATGAGCAATAAAAACGATTGCTCAAACTGTTTTCACCATGTTGAAATAAAGGTTGCTTTTATAAATTCCTCTTATTGCAGTAGTCCTTTCTTGATGACTGTAATTAAATATCTGATAACTCTCAAGTAATGATGTGAATGAGAGGTGTCCTTATGATATGTCGGGATCAACCCTTGTGGGAGCCTATTTTTCTCCACATATCTGATGAAAATAATCACGAACATAATGAACCTGTTCCTGCACATTTAAACAAACAAGTTAGTAAAAATAATCGAAGCTGAAAGCTTCCATTAAACTTTGTGTTCCTTGATTGTCAGCCTTTTTATTTTAATCATCTGATGAATGCCTAACTGGATATATATTACATTCTTGTTGGTAGTGTAGGCATGAAGTAGGATGTAATTTATCATTGCTCTAACACCATTTTTCACAATCTTGCAGATTCATGGAGCGTGGAATAGAAACTGTTGCAGCTTGGAGACACAACAACTGAAGACAATGAGTAAAAATGATTTATCATCACAGGCAATGATGAATTACTTCCCTCCTTTGTGTTTACATTATCTTTAGTAGTGTAGTATTTCATCCCACTTGTATTCATTATTTGATTAAAATAATCAAATTCAACTACTCCCGCAGCTTGTGCGGGATTTCAGTTTTACAAAATGAATAAAACAACGTTTATTATGCAAATGTCCATTTTCTATTACAAATACTTGCATGATAAAACTAAAAATCAAATGAAATCTGATCTTTATGATGAACAATGAATACTAAGTAGCAAAATTTGAATTTTTTTTGTACCTTTCAATGATGAATTCAATTCAGCTCTACCTGTTTGAGCTTGTAGTGAAAAATAAGTAACAATAATAATAAAATAATCATATATTTAAATGTTATGAAAGTATATTATTAATATATATAATATTATTTAAATAAAATTAAGTTTAAATTTTAAATGTTTAATTTATTAAGATATATACATATTAATAATAAATTCTAAACCATTATCCTAATCCTATATCCCTAACCTTATCTATGGTTGTAACACTATCCATAACTATGGTAGTAACCCCACCCCTAACAATACAAAATTGTAGAATGACATTACACAAAAAATCTATGAATTAATATTGAGAATAAGATTTGGAATTAAATATTAAATGAATAAAATTTTAATTGTGTAAAATCAAATCCCTCGAAGATTATTTATGGATCTGCTTTAATTTAAGTTTTATTTTATTACTATTTTAATAGTGTGAATCCATGTCCGTATAAAATAGTTAATTTTGTAAGATTTTCTTTTAAAAAGTCATTCTAAAAAAATAAAAATAAGTAACATTTATTTATTTTGGAAAGATTCAATGAAATTAAATTATATTATATTTAAAGAGCATAAAATTCTAGTTTTTAATTAGTTCAAACCCAACTTATTAATAACTAATTAACAAAATGAGACTAATAAAATATAGCACCCCAAACTTATTAACCAATTATGTTTTTTTTTTTAGAATCGGGTAGTACGACCCCATATAAACTGCCTGGTAAACTTTTTAACGTGACCGGCGGCGCTAGCGCAACATGCCCTCCGGTACCACAGGGGTGGGGGAGACTAGACCTCGTGATCAAGAAAAATATTTTTTACAATTTTTAAAATTATTTATTTAACATGTTACTTTAAAAAAATATATATATTTAAAGAACACCAACTTATTAATAACTAATTAACAAAATGAGAGCAAGTACTAATAAAATATCTTAAGAGAAAAGATTTGGCAAAAATTACATCTAGAAACAAAATAAATAATAACTTTGAATTCCATTTGAGAAAAAGAAAAAGTACTTTTCTTAAACCTTAAACCAAAAATCAACTATATGAAGCATAGGTTCCTAAAATTTCATACTCAAAATGTTAAAACAAAAATCAACTATTTGATTTAGATTTTTGTTTTTTTTATTAATTTAGTAAGTTAATTCTTTTCACTTTTAATTAGAACCTTCATTTAATAGCCAAATTTTATCACTTTAGACTTAACTTTTGAATGTAAGTACTCAATTGGTCATCAAATTTAAATGACAATTAGTGCCCTTGATCTCATCCTCAGTTCTTATTTTTTATAATTAATAATTAAAATCAACGGTTCTTATTTTTTATAATTAATAATTAAAATCAATCAAACTTTAAATTACAAAGGAATAGAACTATTTAAAAAGGAAAAGGAGTTTTAAATTGAATAAATCTAAAACAATTGAAATTAGTTGACCAAATTTATTGTTTTAAGTATTTGGAGATAGTTTTATTTATTATTATTATTAGTGAAACTACAAAATAGTTAGTAATCACTATTAAATCCATCTATTTGAGAAGATTAGATTTATCTCAAAAGATTTAAATCTGATTTAACAAATTAAATTAATTTATTTTTTAAAAAACAATTATTTAATTGAAAATTTCATATTTTTCCAAAAGATATCAAGCAATAAAACAAGTATCTTGTTTCATTCTTCAAAAGATGGATTAATATAATAACTTAATTGTTACATGCAATTAATTAAATTAGTATTTAATTTCAAGTGATTTATTTGTAAACTTAGTTAGTGTTAGTTTAATGTTTTGTTTAATTTGGAGAGGCAATTAATGTTTTACTCCAAATAACTAGTGTTGTCTTAATTAATGTGTTTTTTTAAAGTAAATTAGTTAATAAAGTAATTAGTTAAAATTTATTTATTGTTGCAAAAGTAGATAAATTATATATTTTTTAAAATGAAGTAATTTAATATATATTTTCCAAGTAATTAATATTATCATAATTTGTTTACTTTTACATAATAGATTTGTCATAAATTAGTGTTAATATATATAGTATTCATGTATTTATTACTTTAATTCATTTCCTTTTTGTAATTTAAGTAAACTAGTAATTTCAAAGGAAGTAATTTCGTGTCTATTTCTCAAAAAAATATTTGATCTAAGATAAAGGATTTATATTAGTGTCCAAAAAAAATTAATACAATTCTATTTCTCAAATTATTAATATTTCATTGATTTATTGATTTTCACATAATAGATTAGTGATCAAGTTAGCATAAATAAATATTTAATAGTATTTATTTATTTTTCAAATAAATAAAAATTGCTTTTATTTATTTATTTTTGAAAAAGTAAATTAGTGAATTGCTCTTGGTGATTTGTTGTTTCTCACCCCCACTAAACAAGTGATTGCTTCTTTTAGTTGTTTAGTATTTTGTAATCATGTACACCATATGCTCTCACCTCACTCACACTAGGAACTTGGTGATCAAAAAGTGGAAAGGAAGTTTTGTTTTTCAATTGGAAGCTAAAAAGCTTATATTTAATTGTTTTCTCAAAAAATGAATGTGTCAAAACTTATTTTCAGTAATTACTATTGCCTTAATTTACTTATTCTCATAATAGTAAAATTTGTGATCAAGATTAGTGTTATTCTAAGTTCATTTTCAAAATAAATATTTTAGTATTCATTTTCCAAAAAGTAAGGAAGCATTCTTTCCAAGAACAAATAGTACTAATTACTTTTAAAGTATTATTTTTTGCAAGAAGTAATTAGTTGGTATTTCATTTCTTAGTTATAGAAAATTTTAATCAAGAATTGAAAACAAAAAACTAGCATTGTTTAGTATCAACGGTGCCTCTAGCTCATGTTTACGAGTAAAGTTGTCACACTTGAGCTACTACATTTATAGCCTAACAAAGTTGCAACAACAACGTCTGTGGGATCATCCCTTTAAATCGTCGAGGAGAAATAAGGGACATCTTGATGGTATAAAAATCCAAGGGATGGGGAAATCTCTTTTGGATCAATAATCTAAAAAGACTAATCAAATAAACCAAAAATCCACTAGATTAAACTTAGTAAACCTCCTTATAAGATTCAATAGGATTTTATTTAATTTGTATATATTATTTGTAAATTTTGTGATATTTAATCATGGGGATGGAAATTTAATTTCAACGGTCTTAAGGGTGATGTTGTTTTAGGACTAGGAATTAGTTGAATTAGGAAACAAGTAATAGTCATGAAGACTATTTACTTATAATTATTGCTTCCCTTCGTGGGTACAGTTGCAGAGGGATTGTCTGGGGAAAAGGGGCCCTAGAAAGGGTCATGTACCCACATAACAGCTCACATCAAACTTAGTATAGAAAATTTAAAACTACATATTTTACACCTTGATCCTGTTTGGAAGTAGGGTATGTAGGCAGTTTGAGAAACAAAGGATGTTCCTAGTACTCAGGTGTTTGGGGTTGGAGCTTAGGGTGTATCCATGAGAAATTTGACACCCTTAAAATGTAAGATTAATTTAATCAAGAGAATTTATTTAATCAAGGGAGAGGGTAAAATATTGAAGATTAATATCAAGATAAAACATATTCCTTGTATACTCGAAAAGATTGTTTGATTCCCTAAAAGGCTTACGTACCAAAATTTCAAGATGGGTTTCAAGTTCTTATTTACTTACTTTTATTTTGCATACTCCTAAAGACGGACCTCAGTGCACTTCCATTAGAAAATGTTGTCTTTAGAGAGAATGACTAATAAGAGTCTAAAGTCTTTAGCCAGAACATCTTGCCTATTCTGCTTTGATTAATTTGTGTGTAATGGAATGGGTTATTACACTATATTCATTTAAAAATATATCAAAACTTATATCATTATTTATATAAGAAAAATTAATTATAGTAGATTCATATGTAATGTACAATTCATCAATAATGTATTTCTTCCTATCATTATTCTTCTATTGTAATATCTCTCTTCTTAATACTTCATATTAATTACATAATACCATTACATCATTATCAGTTTGCTTCTAGTGTGTATCTTTCACTCTACTATCTCCTTGTTCATTACATAACATCCTACAATATATTAATATATTTCAACACATAATATAAGCCTAAGAACACATCTTGTAAATGTGCCTCTTCTTGAGAACTACTTCCTTCATGGCACAAGGTCATAGGTGATGTTATAGTATTTCTAGATGTATAATTTCTTAGCACTTAGTGTCTTGTGCTTGGCTATGTGGTACCAATTTATGTGCTAAAGAGATGATATCTAGCCAAAAAAAAAGAAAAATATTGTCAACGAGAGGTATTTAAATTATGTAGTCATCCTTTATGACTTAGAGCTTGTGTCATCTATTTCTCTTTCATTTGTGAATCTTATAGGAGTGAAAATCCAAAGATTTTAAAATACATAGAAACTCAATCTTGAAATAATTAATATTTAAAAATTAAAATTTTGAAGAAGACGAATTTGATTAACCTTTATTTTTAAAATTAGTACTGATTATAAAATAAATAACAATTTGAAATTACTAGAGGGGTTTCTTGTCGAAAGATATATTTCTACATGTATATTAAGATTACTTTAGCATATTTGAAGATATATGATTTATGTGAGTATCTAATTAGACTTGTAGCCTACATATGATAGTACTTGTACCTTGAAGACACAAAATCTAAGGAATAAGAAAATATCAATGGTTCTACTTACTATTCAATAGTTTATGGTAATCCAAGTAAATAATATTTGTGATTTAAATAGAATTTAGTGAGGTGAATTCATATTGGCTATTTTATGGGATTTTTTTTAACTCTTGATTTTGTCTTCTCGTGTTTAAAAAGGATTTAGCAAAATATGTGTTTGCATGATACTTTATTTAGGGGGTAAGCTAGATAGTTGTTTGACATATGTAGGATTTTTGGAACTAGTAGTATGGGATGTTAATATTCTTATACAAATGTACCTTTTCCAATAACCCTATAATTTGTAGAGTTGTGTGTTTGCAATCTAACTGCTTTCTTATATTTAATCATGTATTTTATTTAAATTGGTTAGATTTGGAGCACATGATAAACCATGAATTTTAGTTGGGAGTTAACATTAATATATTGTTTAATATATGTATCATTAAGAGGTGAATGTAGCATAACCCAGTTCATTTCACCTCCAGGTTATGAACCTATTTTACATGCAATACTTTGGCCAAAGAATTATATGAATGAACATTTATTAGATGGTATCTAATAAGCTTCACAATTTGAATTGAATCAAGTTCTCATCTATTGTTGCAATCTAGTTATATTTGTAGCATAAGCATAAATAAGTTGTGACCTAATATTTGTAATTAATTATGATTGATAATTGATATGAGGGTCAATAACATATATCATTATTTAGGTAGGATTATTATAAATATATACATTTGATTGGTGTGTGGGGAATGCATTGTGTATTATGGATTTTCTATTGGAATGTGTGTTGACATGGTCATCAGTCCACCCATGATTCCTAGAGCTCTCTCTCTCTCCTAAATGATGTTATCAAGAGATTTTTTTTTTGTGAATAAAAGGTTCACATTCATAACATGAAAAAAGTGTGAGGGAGTTAATGGATCCATGGTTGGAGGTAAATTGCCTCTACGATACTCTTTTTTCCCACAATGGTAGTTATTTCTAGTTGGGTCAATTTTCATTTTAGATTTCATATTGGTGCACCTATATCTACAAGAAATGTTATGTATATATATCTCATAACTTAGGAAATAAATAATTATATATCTCCCACAATGTTAATGATTATAGCAAAGAAAACCTTCACAATTTTCTATTTCTTATCAAGTAATAAATATGCGAATGGTCATTAACGAGACTTGCTATATTTCCAATCAAGCCTAATTCATTCAATTGTCACAATGTGCATTAATGATTAAATATGATTTTATTTTTATTATAGTCAATTTAAGAAGTTTGATAAATAAAATTTACTTTATGCAGACAAATATTTAATGGGTTTGTGTTTTCAATATGATTTGCATTGCTCAAATAAATGTAATAATTTGGTAATGTTATTATAAATATTCTTTAGATTTGGGTAATTTACTAATCCAACATGGAATATTAAATTGATTACCTTTGTGGTATTTACTTTATGTAAATAGGCAATGTGTTCAAAATTTTATACATTGCATTAATTTGATGGGTTTAACATTAGGAGTTTTTAGATATTTTTTATTATTTATACATGTTGATGTCATTTACATTATGGTGCTTCTTTTGTGGTTCTTTCATGCTCATTAATTGCACCTCTAAATCTCTTTGCACATTTACATGAGATTATTATATATAACATATTTATGCTATCATGCTTATATGATGACATTCTTACTCTATTACTTAGCTTTCACTTACATGATTGCATTGGATACATTACAAAATCTCATTAACCTATGCTTTTCCTCACATTGGTGGGTAACATGGGGAGTCATTTTCTACATGTACGTTTTCATGTGGTTACATCACTATTTTATCTATTACATATACTTGTCATGTATACATCATATGGCTATCTCATTATAACATCTCATGTTGATCATTATTGTGTTGTTCCTTCATTCATATATCTTACACAATAATTATCATATCTTTTGCATGATGACACTCAACACATGGCCATCTTACTATTGTATGACTTGTCTTCACACAAAAGGTAACTATTGGATTCAAAATATATTCTTCCCCATCACATGGTCTTTAACAATCACATGTTTTAATTTTATACACTAGGGCCAACACCCTTGTCATATCCTCAAACTAAATCCATCATAATGTATTTGTTTAATTTTAGAAGGGGCATGTTATATACACATTTCTTAGACTTAGTCTTTTACATCATTCAAGTTGTATCCTTTATGAGGGTCAACTCAATTGCATCCTCACAATTTTTACTTACATTATATTCCACCATGTCATAGGTATGCATAGTTCATGATTGTATCCTCTATGAGGGGCTACATTAATTCCAACTCCATAATTGTCACTTACATCATGATTTTTTTATTTATCATTTTTACATGGTTCATGTTGTATACTTCACGGGGTCACCCTAATTCTAACTCCATGATTTTTGTTTACATCATGCTTCCATGATGTCCCAACTTATATGTTTATGTTATATCCTTCATGGGAATCAACTTAGTCACATTCTAATGATTATTGCTTACAACTTGTGTCTATACTTATATTAGTTTTACAAGGTTCATGTGTGTATTCTTCATAACAACCACAATGGTTCCAACTCCATGTTGTCACTTATATCATAACTTCATTCACACTACCCTTCCCCCTATATACACATTATTGATTTTAAGACATCTAGCACAATGTACTTTTTTGTGAATGTATTTTTATGTTTCAACATAATTTTGCAAGTGTCACTCATGACTTATGTGTGCAAGTTAGGATATGTGGCTCTACTTAAACATGAATAAATTATAAGGCTTCATATATACCTCCATGTTCTTGAGTCCTCCTAGTTATTTCATTTAATTATTTCACTACTTTAACATGCATGATTTATTTAGCTCATATGCAATCTAAAGTGGGGGAAAAAACATAGAAGAGAAAAGTGCATACCTTTCCCTTTTATCCTTTATTTCACACACTTTTGTTCCTACCATTTATACACTATCCTTATACTTAATTTGCTTTATTTTTTTGTGTAAATAGTTCCAAGATTTGGAACTAGCCTTTGTTATGCTTAATAAATTGTGATGTAGTACTTGAGAATGGGGTATTTTTGTCAAACAACCCATCCAAGCAGCCATAACACTGGACAAACAACCTCATTTCACAAGTGCAAAATTTACAAATAAATTTTCAATATAAAATATTAACAAGTCTTCTTCTTTCGAATTGAACAACCTGATTTTTACATTCAATGTGTAGCCACAACAACAAAAAATGATACTAGCAATCCATAGGTTAAACTGAAATCAAATCTATAGGCAATAATACCTGGCAAGCACAAAAAACTTCACAACTACAAGCAAGATTACCTTCAACAATTTCAAATATGATAAATTCAAGACTCAATAATCAGATACATACTTCATCAAATCAACAACATATCCTCTCCAAGAACAATCTTCATTTTCACAAATTTTTCTTTTTCCTGTCAAAAACCTCTTTAATTCGTATGCAACAAAATAATCTTGTCATATTCAACATATCACTACTCCCTCATTACAACAAATTTTTCAGAATGGTTTCTGGGTTTTATGCTCCTCCTTCTCAACTTTCCAGGACATTTTGAATTTCTCAATTTTGTTATGAAATGAGAAAGTTATGGTTGTTTTACTGAGACTGATTCTCACAATTACGATAGACAGTCTTCCTTTCCCTAAAATGTCGGTCAAACCTCGACCTCCTCCATTCTAGTGTTGTAATTGATGCAATTGGAGTCTTT